>BLKR01004778.1:0-30421 GCA_011170035.1 Teleogryllus occipitalis | reverse complement strand
TTTAGATTAAAAGTTTCAAATAAATTACATTTAGTACATTGTTTCAGTAGTTTAATTTTTCACAATCTATCAATGAAAATTGGGTAAAATTCAAATGTGAAGTTATGAAATAAATGACTTTTCTCTTCTTTAAATTACTTTGAATATAAAATGTAATTTATTAAAAAGAATTTTCAATAAACTAATGAAAAATTAAACAACTTTTAGATGGTTTAGAAACTTGATTTTTGCACTATTGGAATGCCAACTTCTTGGTAACAATACAACTTCATTGCATGCATTTAACAAAGAAACGACTCTTATCTTAGTGTTACGCTAAAAAGCATGTGTGACACAACTCTTTGCTAACTCCAAAACTGAAGAAACTTCAACTTCAACTCTGAACTTAAAAATGTATAAACATAAAGTTATTCGCATAAATAGATATTTAGTTGAGAATCATCATCTTTATGAATAAGAAAAAATTACAAACAATATTATTTTTTAATTTTTAAACAATGTAAAGGTGATATTAAAAGAATAAAGAATGTTCACACTATATGTTAAAATCACTATTATATTTTTAACTAGAGGTGTTACAAAATGGCACAGGCTTTCTCATATTATAGTTTTCTAATTTCCTCAGTGTGGTCTGGCTTTAAGGTTTTGCTCCATTCTCTGGCCAGCTGCCATCTATCGTCACCCAAAGTACATTTTTTTCACATTTTCTCAACTTTTTGCTTTCATAGTAGAACAACCGAAATATTACTTCAAGAATATTAAAGAAGAGTAAAAACTTGTCCTAAATAGAAATTTTCATTGAAAAATTTGAAGTGGTTTTTAAGAAAGTGGCGATTAAGCAATACTGCAAATGCAAAATTTGAAGCTCTTTTGCACAGGAATCTATTGAAGTTTCGAAAAACTTCATTTGAACGCACTTCCATTCACAAATGCCATAATGTATACAAATCCATTGAAATGTGCATATTAACAGCATGAAAGATATTGAAAAAAATTACATTTGTGTAATTTTCTTAAAAACAAAAGAGTACACCAAAATGAACTTCATGTCATATTAAACAGTGCCATTACTACTATCCCTTGCAAAAGTTTGAAGAAAAAATTTAGAGCCATTTTTGAGAAAATGGCATTTGATCGTTTCTGAAAATGCGGGATTTTGAGTTCATTTTTACAGAAAACCTACTGTGTTTTTGAGAAACTTTATTTGACATTTTTATTTAAAGCAAATGTACTCATAAATATAAAGTGGAAGAAATCGCATGTAAAGTAAGTATTACTGACATGAGAGATAAATAAAAAAAACTACATTTTTGTAATTGAAAAAACAAAAGAATATAGCAATATAACGTTTATGTTATCACATAGGGTTTGTTTGGCACTAACTGTACACAAAATTTATAAAAAAAATTTAGAGCAATTTTTGAGAAAATCTTGTTTATGTCATTTTTTAAAATTGCAAATATTGCACGCACTATTGCACAAAAACTATTAAAAATTTCAAAACAATCTACATGACTTTAATGAAAGAATTATTTATGGACAACAAATTTCATTTGAAGAAAAAGTATCTCTCTTCAATATTGTAGTTGTAAGAAGCCGAAAAAATGCATACATTTACAATTTCTGAAAATTCAGAGTTAATCCTGAAAATCGGACCTATGCCATCTTTATAGGTGTATTTAACTCTATTCTTACACGAAATTTAAAGAACAAATTTGGTGCCGTTTTTCAGAAAATTTTGAAAATATTCCTAGGGCTTCATATAAAGTCCTCCCAAAAATGAATGAAGGTTTTTCAAAATCGCAGAGCTTCACGTAAAAATGACAAGGGTTTCTTCAATTTGGAAAACGTCCTACGGACGGTTCAGGCGTTAGCCGCTAGGTTCTGTATACGACGGACGGACGTTTTGCATTCAATTAGTTTTTCTGCATCAAGGATCCACAAAACAAGGATTCTCGCTACACCTCGTGTTAGAGGATTTTTTTCTTAATTTAGCAACTGGATTTATCTACTACCCTTATCAGAGCCCGGCAATAATTTTTTTTCTGCCGTTTTTTCGCGCAGCATTACATAACTTTGTCTACACCACGTATACGAGAAAGTATTGCCAACATGGATTTAGATTGTACGAGAAAGTATTGCCAACATGGATTTAGAAAATCAAAATCAACGGAAACAGCTATATTTTCTTAAAGATGTCGCCTCATCATTGGATCAAAACGAGCCACCTATTGGATTATTCTTAGATCTCTCAAAAGCTTTTGACGTCATTGATCATGACATTTTACTTTCCAAATTACCTTCATATGGAATTCGTGGTATTGCTCTAGATTGTTTATGTTCGTACCTAAAACAACGATCTCAGAGAGTTGAAATACCTTATTGGAATGATGGAACGTTACGTACGCACCTTTCCGACTCTTTGCCCATTGCATGTGGAGTTCAAGGATCGATTTTAGGCCCTATTCTGTTCCTACTTTACGTAAACGATATGCCCTCGACGATTCGAAACGGAAGAACGGTTCTCTTTGCGGATGATACGAACATCCTTTGCAATAAAGAAACCGTAAATAGTACAATATCAGATGTTTCAAATTGGTTCCCAAATAACAAATTAATAGTAAACGAAAAGAAAACGGTTTTAATGCAGTTTTCCATTTCAAATAAACAATTCTGTGCTCCACTGAAAATGAACAGTGTACCATTGACTCATGTTAATGCAACAAAATTTTTAGGTCTCTCAATTCAGTCAAACCTTAAATGAAACGTCCATTTAAATGAATTGAACACAAAATTAAGTTCATTATGTTACGCGTTCAGAATTCTTGCAAATTCAGTCAGCCTTCATACTGCTCGTTGTGTATATTTTGCGAATGTTCATTCCCGCCTGAGATATGGCATAATATTCTGGGGAAATACATCTTATAGCTCCCAGACTTTTAGATTACAAAAACGAATTGTACGAATAATAACCAAATCCCACCCACGTGATTCATGTAAGCCTCTCTTCATTAATCTAGGAATTCTACCATTGCCGTGTTTTTTTATTTACGAATCAGTAGTTTTTGTAAAAAATGACTTGCTCAAGGGCGGGAATATTTTTTCAGAAAATGCCGAAGTCTATTACTATAACACTCGACGTAGAAATCATATTCATCAGGTGACAGTATCAACAGCTCATTACAAAAAATTCACATACAATACATGTACATTATTTTACAACACTTTCCCAGATGACCTTAAACGATTAAATTCAATAGAAAAAGTTTAAATCCCAAGTGAAATCGTTTCTGCTGCATAACTGTTTCTATACAATTAGAGACTAATGAGCATCACAAGAAAAGTAACATTAATTTTAACAATGATACATAATGCATTAATTACCATTTGGACAGTATAAATGAGTATAAACAACTCAGTCAACTATTAACACAGTCAGGGTCAATGACTCTATCTCAAGATCAGGTTTTTCGTCCAGTTTCCCCTGATCCATTGAGCAAATGCTGAGATGGCCTGTTTTGCTTCTGGACATAAATGTAACTTCATTTTCTGTGCACGTATTCTAGAATTCAGTGGGAAATACAATTATTCAAATTATCGTTTCCATGTTGTCGCGGCAGGAAGTATTATTCCGAAGGACAACATGGATAAGAGCTCAAAATTTATTGCTTATTTATCCTTGAAAATAGATTTTATTACATGGGAGTTTTTTTTTCCCTTTCAAAATTCAAAATTTATTGCTTATTTATCCTTGAAAATCGATTTTATTACATGGGAGTTTTTTTGTTTTTTTTTCTCCCTTTCAAAATTCAAAATTTATTGCTTATTTATCCTTGAAAATCGATTTTATTACATGGGAGTTTTTTTGTTTTTTTTCTCCCTTTCAAAATTCAAAATTTATTGCTTATTTATTCTTGAAAATCGATTTTATTACATGGGAGTTTTTTTGTTTTTTTTCTCCCTTTCAAAATTCAAAATTTATTGCTTATTTATCCTTGAAAATCGATATTACATGGGAGTTTTTTTGTTTTTTTTTCTCCCTTTCAAAATTCAAAACTTAAGTAGTATATGATTTAGTGTAGGGATCACAGAATTTTGAAAATGTGCACACAATTCACTTTTCCCCATAGCCCGTCATACGCAGTTTTTAACTGTTTTTTGACGTAAATAAATAAATAAATAAAATAAATAAACCGGCGTTACGGATCATTTTCGTTAGGTTGAAATGACAGAGCATAGGCGGAATTAGCATTGTTTTGAGAGACAAAAGAAAAAGATCTAAAAAATCGGAAGCATCCGAATTTTATAAGAACATTCATTCGCTTGAGAAACGCGGTGATGAGCGGGTCGGCTCCTGATATATTTTACTAGATCGAGGGAAGACTGTAATTGACAGTTGTATAAAGTTAACTATAGTTTCTTGTATTAGGATAGAACGTTCTTGTAGGAAGTAAATACGTGTCTAGGCGTCCACCCGAGACGCAAGTGAGAGAAGACACGAATTATAATAGTATCGCCGGGGGAATTTGGAACCAGACACGGACATTAGGCGAGGACTTTATCCAGAAGTAAGATTCTGCTGCGTCGACGGAGAAGGTTCAACGGGGCGCCATCGAACGAAGTGGAGAGCGCGCGAAGACCCACGAATGAATAACAAGGTTTTATAACTATTGTAATGTAGAGAAAACTGGTCATAACCAAAGATGAATTCATTTTGATTATCATTATAATAAATTCCAATTTGTTAAGTTGAAAGAAAGCTGATTATCATTTAGTTACGTGCAATCCAGCATTTTATAAGATTTTCAGATTGCTCGGATCATACACTTTCGTACACGCAGCCATACACGCTAACCATACACGTAGGAAAACCTACAATAAATACACTACTTCAAAATCCTTAGGCTACTATTAAGTTTTTTTACCTCAACCTTTTGTTGTCTGACCAGTCTTTTCGTCTCGAAAGTGGAGGTAGAGCCAATTTAAGTAATGTTCATTAGTAAATCTTGGACTCTATAGCCCATCCCCTTTTTTATCTGATCCAGGCAAGAACAAAAATAACCGCTTGCAGAGTGCATTACGTTTCGACTGTAGGATGTGTTCCGCGCTCACAACTCGGCGAGCGCGGACATTTACTTAGCATTTCGTTCCTCCAGACCTGAATTGTTGCTAATCAACAGTCAGGTACATAGGGTATTTATTGAGAAATTACAATCTTACGTTTTCTTACAAGACCCGGCGTTGCGGATCAGACGGGATTTCGTCATTACTGCTTACTTAATTTTAGTGGAGAATATAATTAGGACTTAAGAAACTTTTGCAATATTTTTTCTTCAGAGAAATCAATTACTGTATTTTTAATGTGTTTTTTCAGATAGTTCGGGTTTCCTGTAACTACAGCGAGTTAGAGGTCCCATCTGATCCTAGAAGAATTCAAAATGAACATTGTAGCGGCTACACCGGGACTTCAACGATGCAGTTTGCTTAAAGGATATAAAGAGGTCTGATTTTTACTTCTTCGTGCTTAAGAAGAGAAAGTAGTGCTTCGCAAAAAAACGGAGTTTTCAGCCGAAAAACTCATTTTGCACGGTCCTGGCAACGAAAAATTAGATAAATACAGTTGCTAAATTTTGAAAAACACCTCTAAGACGTGGCGTAACCAGAACCCCTGTTTTGTGGGTCCTTGATACTCGAAACCCGATTGGCGGCAAAACGTTTGTGAAGAACACTAGCTGATAAACCGTTCAATTGATTTTCTCCGAAACATATTCCTCAATTGATATGGCTGATCTCGCGGACCCTTGAATTTGAAATCGATATTTTTAATTTCGGGGCAAACCTTACATTAAGCTTGTAGGACATTTTCAAAATTGAAAAAAATGGCGCCGTCGATTTTGATTAAATTTTGATATTGGATAGTCTGAAGGACGTTTAAGAGAATGGCGGATGGTGGTTGAAAACTGTGATTTTTCGAAAATTGAAAAAATTCAAAATTGTTTCGGCCACTTCCCACAACTACAGTTATGAAGATACATGTTTTCTTAATGAAATGTGTACATAAAAAACAGTTCTTCAAATAATCATGTTGCATTTTTTGAGTAATTGTGCATGAAAATTAATCGCCCGTTCTGAAAATCTTGCGCTTCGTGATCGTAATTTTAGAAGTCTTTTGAGGCTGTTGGATGCTACGCAAGTTCGAATTTATATATTATTCCATATTATTATTATTACATTTATATTATACTTATTTCATTTTAAATTGTATTAATATGAAAATGAATAGATGAGCGGTCATTGTTGCTTCTTGTAACGCAGCACTGATAACAGAAAGCGATAAATGTGTGGGAAATCCCTTATTTGATAGTTGTCTGGAAATTGACGTAAACTACGTGATGTTGCACACACGATGTACACATGTATTAATGTTGCACACATGGACAAAATCTTCATTTGAAGTGAGAAATGTAGCGATTTGATTATGGAAATGTTGCATTTTTCATATAACACACATGGAGGAAAAAGGATCTTCCTTAGCCAAGTAGTTTTGATAAATCTGTTGGCGGATGTATCACATTTGCGCATACATAAAAATCAGTAATG
Source organism: Teleogryllus occipitalis (assembly GCA_011170035.1). Lineage (NCBI taxonomy): Eukaryota > Metazoa > Arthropoda > Insecta > Orthoptera > Gryllidae > Teleogryllus > Teleogryllus occipitalis. Next base: position 23,821 of record BLKR01004778.1, on the reverse strand, counting down.
ATTCAGTAAATGCTTAACATTATTTCAGAGCAGTTGTATTGTGTAAAACGTACACAAGAATCAACAATATTAGCACATTAGCTATGGGAACTGAATTCAGAGTCAAAGATACCATCACATTAGCTTAGTTGCTAATTCTTCATATAATATGAGATATATGTACTGCTTGAAATCAACACTCGAGAGGATACTAAGAGCACTTTTCAAATTTTATTTGCTTTCCCCTCTTGTTGTGATATCACATCGTCGGCGCGAATGAGTCGCCGAAGAACTCAAGTTGGTAAAGGCCAACGACTCTCGTTGATTCAGCGCAATATTTTGCACGTTTTTTTAATATCTTGAAAAGGAAAACAAAATATTTGTGTATTAGGAAGGCTATCGACGGTGTTGCAATTCTTCCACCTGTTGGCAATAATTTGTAATTACCTTACGTTCGACTACAAAGCATTGTGATTTTTATTGTCCATTTGCTGCGAAAGATATTAAGCGTTTAGATTATTAGGGGAAATATCCCTCAGGTCACACCTAATGAAATTCTTACGTTTTCTAGAAGCAGCTGATATTTCATATTGCGTATGTGTGTGTGTGGGGGGGGGGGGTATGTCCGTACTCGAGTATTTCATGATGTGAACATGTAAATCCTCGTTTCGAAATACATTTCGAAACGAGGATTTACATGTTCACATCATGAAATACTCGATCAATACACTGTAGTGTATTGATCCATTATTAACATTTGCAAAATTATATAATCATGCGATAAGAAGAAATATTTCTTTAAAAATCAAATCAAGTAAGTAGACCTATTTATCTTTGTGGCACCTGCATTTTCATGCTGCATTCCTAGAACACTTGTAATACGTTGAGAAATGTTCTTTCGTCTATATGACGAGAAATGTACATTTAAGAGTTTTGTTGATGTCTTGTGTAGCCCATAAAGCTATTTTATACTAACTATCCTACATGTTAAATACTGGAGTGTTATAGTATACTTGTGAGAATTATGCATCGTGTATGTGTTTGTGAACGTACGCCCTCGTCTGATTTATTTCGCCATAGACTTTCACCAAAATGCAATCATGATTCAACCACCATGAAAACCAATCATTTTTCTTTTAAAAAGTGAAGAAATATTGCCCTCTGATACAGGGCTTACTTAATGTTGACGAGATTACTATTTTGAATCCTGGTCTGTAATGTGATATAGGTGAAGAGTTAAAATGTCCTCGTACTTTTGTCCCCGGTGTATCCAAGAATTACCCTACCGGCGCGAAAATGTTTCACAACAATAAACCGAGAAGTGAATTGCACGAAGAAAAACGGATTTTTGTAAAAAAAATATACAAAAACTATATTCTGTGTACACTCTGTTTTCAAATAACATTCTATCCTAACTTTACAAGAGTGAGGTTTAATGTATTAAAATAACGTTCTCGAAGATGATTCAGGTTGTTACACATGTGAGATACATGTCGCACGACGATTTAACTGTAGCTAGTAATGAAGGATATTGTTCTGTTGATTTTTGAATCCATTATCAAAACTGATTGGTTCTGAACTTGAAATACTTATGTTAGTGCTGTAAAATTCTATGAATCATAATGTTCTTATTTTGAATGTGAATACTAATGTTGCACACAATCACAAATAAATTCACTCACAGAGGTACGAATAATCAACTTTGAGCCTACAAATGATTTTCACCCTCGTCGGTTTGATTTATATATAACTTGTTCATTCGCAATAAATATGAATCGCAAATGAAAATTTAAAACAAATTGAGAAGGCAGTATTGAACATGTAACTTACAAAAACACACTCCTGCTAAATACCGGATATTTTTGTTAGAGGAAAAAAGTGACAAAACATTTTCATTTTACCATCTTCATATAAGTTTTTTTTTGTCTATTGTAGAACCATGTGTGTGTTTGATTTTATTAGATTAATGTTTTCTAAGACAATTAACTCCCCGACGTTTGGAAGAGAACTATAATTTGCACATTTTCTTGAGATCCAGATCCTTTGTATTTAAGTACTATGTGCCACAATGTTCTCTGCGCGTGGTGAGTGTTAAAGTAATATCTTTATTCATTTAGTCAAAAACAGTAAAAAACTGTAGGTGACGTGTATGACGTATGTTGAGAAATTATGTACGAGTGTGACGAGTGTTGAAATGTGTGTGATGCGGTTGATACGTATAAAGTGAGTGTTTACAATCAACTTTCCTATCACACATAATATCTGTATTTTTTAATTCTACAGCTGTGTATTTTTTTAAATCGATTATATGGTGTAGAAAATTGATATGTATCATCAATTCGTTTAATATTAAAATTTGTACTATTAGATACCTATGTACCCAATCAATTGGCTAATTACATTCGGAAATATGATTCTTCCAGTGAAATAAATGAAATTATAATGGTGCGGTTACGTAATGTTTCGTATGAGAACTTGTACACTTCTGTTCGTTTTCACAGGAAACAGACGATCCTGCCAAGCAAAAGACTTGCAGTAGTTTCTCTTCAATATTAGTATTTGTGTTAGGTAAACTTAAGTATATTTTAGTATACTGTATATATATATATATATATATATATATATATATATATATATATATATATATATACGCGCGCACGCACGCACGCGCACATATAAATATAAATTTATATATATATACATATATATATACATATATATACATATATATACATATATATATATATATTTATATGTATTATATATATGTATATATAATACATATATGCGCGCGCGTGCGTTATATATATATATATATATATATATGCGCGTGCGTGCGCGCGTGTACGCGCGCGTTTATAAATGAAATTAATTAATTTATAATTAATTAAATAATTAATATAAATAAATTATTTAAACAATTTTATTTTCATACATTGTTTATAAACAATATGACTATTTTTAACATAAACAAATAATGTAAATAAATACATATAAATAATTTATATTTTATTTAATAATAAATTATATTATTAATATTATTTTAACAATATTGTATATATATATATATATATATATATATATATATATATATATATATATATATATGCATACATGTGTATATATAAAAAAGAAGGCTTCGTTGTCTCGAGATTCGAACCCGGTATGACTTACTTCGTAGCACCAGGTCTTTGACCACTAGACCACGAGGGCTACCCGACCAGCCGCCACACACAGAACATATTTTAATTCCGTTCAGTTTCTTTCCGTGCTAATGCAATACACTAAAAATATTAGTATGCCCAGAATTCGAACTCGACACCTTCAGCATGGCAGAACCATATTTTAACCACTAACCCACTAGAGCGCCGGGAAACCCCGTTCACAGCCAAGGTATATTAATGTCTGTCTGCCCGTCAATTGAGGTTAAGGGGCAAGGTTTCAAAAAAAAATAATGCATTACCAATTCCGTCCGGGAATCGAACCTGCTAACCTGTGCACTCGCAATACCAGCACTTTTAACCACTCGACCATCCGAATGCTGGGCACACGCTCTCATTTTTTGGTATATTAATTTAAATGGAATTCAATGCTGTTAGACCAGGGATTTAACACTTTTGTAAGAGATTTTTCGGCAATTCGGCCAGCCAACCGGTAGCTGTGATGGTTAAGGCACGAACCAAATGCACAGTGAGCATAAGGATCTACTGGTTCAAATCCACCAATGGTCATTCAAAGGTAATAACAATATAAGGTATGTACAAAGGGTATTTGTAAAAGTGTATGTGTGTGTGTATGAAAAAATAAATACTGTCGATTTCTTCTGTGCGTGTATAAATAAATGTGTGCGTGGTGTGTGTATAAAGAAATAAGTACAGTCGGTTTCTTCTGTGCGTGCATAAACAAAATTGTGCATGGTGTATGAATTGTATGTATCGTGGTATATACTTACCTCTGGTGTGTTGGTAGAAAACAGATATAGGAATGCGTGTGCCTAATATATCGAACTAGTAAATAACAAATACGTTCCCTAAGTGAAACAGAAAGAAATAGAAATTGTAAAAATATAATCAAAGTTCCCCAAATCTATGGCCCGCGTGAGAAGTTTGCGAGATTAAGATGAAAAACCACTGGTACTTTGAACCATCGTTGGAATAATTGAAAGTGATTTTTATATCTTTTACTTTTTTTTTGTTTCTTTCCCGAACTGTTGCGATTTTTATATTACAATGTAATATTTTAAGTTCTAAATCTTATACTTTGATTTCCAAAGTATTATGTTGAAGATAACCTTTTTGTTCTCATAAGAACGTCAACATATCAGAATTCTCACAAATATTTTCAAGCAAAGCCAATTTTCATTTTGTGTCGTTTTAAAGTATCATTTACACTAACTTCGCTTACCTGAACTAAACTGGCAAACGTATTTTCTTCGGTGTAGAAACAGTACACTTGATATAACCTATACTTAAAATTGCCATTGAATTTGTATACGCTCTGGAAGTAAAGATGAATTTGAGGATAGGGAAGTGTATAACGCACCAAGGAATGGCATTTAAAGTTTGAAGAAAAAAAAACTCAGTAAAACAATTCTTTGCAGTTTATTAAGCAGAATTTTTGTTTGAGATTTTCATGTTTACAAAAAAAAAAGAAAAAATATGTACGAATAGAGCGAGATCGTTGAAGTGAAAATTAATAGAAAATGATAAAGTATTACTTACCAGTACTTCGCAACGATACCCCCATAAAGCCTGTGCAGTTTTATTGAAAATTATAATTTTACTGCTGCGGGAGAAATAGCAATTAAATTCAATGGGTTATCCATGCATTAAAAGGTAGCTAACTCACACTGCCTATTTCCATTATACAACCTAATATTTTTTTAAGGAAAGGAAGTAAGAAATAAGTAAAACAAGTGTCGAAACCTAACACAAAAAAAAAAAAATGTCAACACTGTTGGACGATCCAGGACCGTCGTATTAGTTTTATTCTTGGCAACATTTTAATGAGCACGTGAACAAAAATAACATTTTATTGTGATTAATACACAAAATTCCATTTGTTATTAGGCTACACACACACACACACACGCAGGCACTAACTTTTCCTTATTCATTTCTTATAAGCAGGGCCCTCTAACACATTATATTCACAAAATATAGTTTCCTGCATTTTTAAACAACTTACACTAAAATGGTTGCCATTTTAATCTTTCACCTGATATTGGTAGTTCAATACGCAATAATACAAAGGAAACAGTTTGTTCAAATTTGCAGAATAATTATTTCTTCCGTGTTGAGAAATTTAAGAAAGTAATAACCAATCTTCAGGTCTTGTGGTGTTAGTGCAACTGGCTGCAACGTGTCTTTCGGCTGTTCAAAATGAAATCTCCGCAGTCTGAAACAAAACATGTTTAAAAACTTATCTTCAATAGGTAATATAAACGTTTACTCATTCGAATACTTTGAACAAATGATGTTGAAAAGCAAATTTCTTCGTTGTGGAGTTAACACTCCACGAGCCCAGGTGTCTACCACAGTAATTATATGTGCTCTACATGCATGTACACACACGAAACGTAAAATGGCGTAGTAATTTTAATTACAGAGTTTGTCATGATTTACACGATTGCATACTTATATAATAGGAATATGAACTTACCAACAAACATGGCACATGTGAAAAGTTCAATACACAATTTAACTTTTGGTTAAAAAGTCTGACAAATCTTATCAATACAATAGTACCCAAGTCTGTTATAAAGTGTGCTCAACACGCAGGTCAATAATGAACATGACTACGACGTACAGGAAACCGTATTATTTTCAAACACAAACTAGTGAACCCCTGTCAAAATTTGACGCTGATATCTGAGATAAATTTAAAATAGCCCATACTAATGTTCACAATACGTTGCATTGTTTGGATCTTCAGGGTACAGCGAAGTTATTCTGTGATGTGGAGTTCCCAAAATTTAGAACACTTACGGCTCATGACCAGGTGGCAATGCAATATGACTTACATATTGCAATAATACACCAAATGACACAAAAGAAAGAGCACTATTATACTGACGGATTTTATTTCTAAAGTTTTTTTGTGTGTCATCATCTCCTACAAACAAATGCTCGTAACTTATTTTCCCTTTTAAGCAACACAGAGTAAACTCGTTTGCAGAATATCTCTCGTATGGGAAGTACAAAGCAGAACAAAACTGAAATTTCTTAGAATACGACCCAACAGAAAACGAAATGACCTCTCTATCACGACACTTACGCTAACTTTCTCTTTCCCTGCGTCCAGTTAATGTACGTTTGCGTCTTTTGGGGCGCGTGGGCAAAAATTCATAATTCGACATAACCTGTGAACAACTTCACTACTTCAGTACAACCGAGCAAAACCAACTGTCAGAATGTTCTCTACAAAATGCACCACAAAAGCTGATGAAGCACATGAAAACTGTCAAAGCCACAATTCAATTATTACACTGAAACAACACCTTGAATTGTAAACAAATCTCAACAATCAAAACAAAACATCAAGCAGCGCCACCATGAAGTAGCGTGGACTCCAATCTAGCGTTTCATTCTTTGGAAGAAAACAATTGACTATTGATAAGCGTACTATTAAATAATGATTTAATTAATTTACACCGTGAATGTGGGTGAATCAACACAAACAATATCTTATAACACATCTACGGATCACATTCTTTAATTTAAAGGAAAAAATACTACAATCGGTTCAGTAGAAGCTCTAAACGAAGCCATGGCAGAATACCTTATTTGTTTAAATATATAGATGGTAGAGGGCTTTTTCACATCGTACACCTTAAGATATAGCAGCGGATTTAGGAGATCATAAACACGTTTACAACAATTCTATAGGGCTGTATAGTTAATGTTTCTTGAAACACTAAAAGACTGATATTCGTGACACACAAATAATAAACCTTTCAACGTTGTAGAATGATCAAACCGTTGACGTACTCGAAACAAAACATTATGCCTCATTGCAACAAGTACATTATAATATTTGAGCTGTCGATATGTTGTATTCCATCATGCCAACAAACGTCTATGATGCAATGGTCAAGAAACGGTTCAACACAAATATTTTTAAATACTAACCGCCAAAAAGTGTAGAATTAACGCAACATCAAAATGAATCATCTGCAAACACAACTCAACTTCCTTATTTGAATTCATTTTCAAGGTAGTATCTTTCTTATATGTACTACAAAATTTTGCAAATGTGAATAAGGGACAGAACACTGCATTTTGAGAAGATATACATTTTCACAATATGGAACGCTTGATAGCAGACAATAACACACAGACACACACAAAATGAGGGAGAGAGGGGTTACTTAAGATCATTTAAGACCTCATTTGCCATCGGAGATTGCTGAAAGCCGTGGAAGTCATCCTTGTGCATGTGGGCACAAATGTATCGAAGAGGCAACCTATCTTCGACACTGTGAACCAGTGCGTAGAATTAGGCCGTGCTCTGAAAAGCAAATTTAAAAAGGCGCGAATTGTTCTGTCAGGTGTGATGCAACGCCGAGATGTGCACATCGGCAGGACATGGCAAATTAATCAAGGGGTACGGTGGGCCTGCGGAAAGATCGATGGTATTTTCGTAGATCCAAACCACTGGCTGGGACAAGAGGACCTCGCACGGGACGGTCTGCATCTAAATTTCCGCGGTGCATGGAAGTTGGGTCGCCTGCATGACGAGGTCATTCAGTCATGCTTGCGAGCTAAGTGACTGCGCGCGAGGAAGGCTGAGGCATTGGTGCTGGCGGAGGTGGAGGCGGTGACAGTGGCGGCAGAGGAGGAGACGACGACGGCGGCGGCGGCGGCGGCGGCGGCGGCGGCGGCGGCGGCGGCGGCGGCGGCGACGACGGCGGCGGCGGAGACGACGACGACGGCGGAGACGACGACGACGGCGGCGGCGGCGATGACGACGACGGCAGCGGAGTTGACGGCGGCGGCGGAGACGACGGCGGCGGCGGCGGCGGAGCCGGAGGCGACGGCGGCGGCAGAGACGACGGCGGTTGCAGCTTCGGGATCCGCGCATTCCCGAGTACACGTTCAGGTGAGGAAGGGATTCATTAGGTTGTTGCAGGTGAACTGTCGTAGTATAATCAATAAAGAAATAGAGTTTTGGAATCTAATTGATGCCTGTGATCCCGACATAGTGATAGGGACTGAGTCGTGGCTAACTCAGGAAATCGAATCCTCGGAAATTTTTCATTCTGATTACAAGATTTTTAGGAGGAATAGAAATAGTAGAGGTGGCGGTGTCTTTATTTGCGTCAAAGCAGACATAAATATTAGATTAGATTGGGTTAGTACAGATTTTGAAATGATGGGAATAGAAATTACTACTTCAGGAACCGTGTTAGAAATTATTGCATGCTATAGGCCACCGGGTGACGGCTACAAAATTTTGGAAGATATCATACAAAGAACGGGAAATGAAAATGGTCATCCTATTGTTATCGGAGGAGACTTGAATATTCCTAGCGCAAACTGGGAGGGAGCCGTGAGCGAGGCGAAAGTCCAAACACTTGTTAACAGACTAGTTTGGGATAGGGGCTTAGCCCAGGTAGTACGGTGCGCGACGCGGCAGGACGCGGTTTTGGATGTTTACCTAATTAGGCCGAAAGATCTTTTCATAACTTGTGAAGTCGTTGAGGGAATTAGTGATCACAAAGCGGTTCTTCTTGATTTAGACGAAAATATTTAAAGGAAATGTATTGCGACAGGAACGAAAGTGCGTCAGTTCAAGAAAGCAAACGTAGAGGGGCTTCATGAGTTTCTTAGAGAAAAATACAACAACTTTCTGAGAACAGAAGGAGGTATGGAAGAGATATGGTGCGCATTTAAAGATATTATAGACGAAGCTTTGCAAAAGTTCGTACCATGCAAAACTCTAAAAAATAATCCGGATCCAGAATATTATAATTCAAAAATTAGGCGTATGAAGAGGATAACGAGAAATGCATTTAAAAACCGAAAACGCAGTACCGAGCATATGCATATTTTTAGAAATTGTTCGAAAGAATTAGAGCGAGAAAAGAAAATTGCTCAGGAGACGTATTTAAAAAACATTCTAGACGAAAAGGGAAATAACTGGTCAGGATTTTACAAATATGTCCGTAGAAGAAAGGGAAACAAAGAGTATATCCCAGTTGTTCGTGAACATCAAAACACACTCATCACAGGCGACCGGGCAAAAGCTAACGCATTTAATAGGTATTTCAGTTCGGTTTTCAAAAGCAATACGAACCATCCACTTATTCAAAGGTATTCGGTTACAAATCAATTTAATATTGAAGTAAACGTTCTACATAATAAAGTAAAATTTATGAAAAATGGTAAGTCAAGGGGTCCAGACGACATTTCTACGGACATAATTAAACTAGGAGGAGAGGCAATATTACCGTACTTAATTAGAATATTTCACGTGTCTATGAACAATTCAAAAGTACCTAAAGATTGGAAATTAGCTTTTGTAGTACCAATCTTTAAAAGTGGGGACAAAACTATACTAAGTAATTATAGGCCGGTAAGTCTCACGTCAGTGGTCTGCAAACTTATGGAGCATCTAGTTGCGAGTTACATTAAGCAAGAGTGGGAAGTCAAAAAATGGCTCTATCATGGCCAACACGGATTTAGGACTAATTATTCATGCGAAAGTCAGGTAGTAACGCTATTTCAGGACCTAGCAGATGAAATTGACGCGGGCGGGAGAGTAGACGCAGTAGTTATAGATTTTGCCAAAGCGTTCGATGTTGTTCCACACGACCGACTTGTTCAGAAATTAATAAATTCAGGCATCGATCCCAGGGTGGTGGCGTGGATTAGCGAGTTTCTGCGTGACAGGAAACAGAAAGGCCGAATTGGGCAAGAGTTATCTTCCTGCGCAAGCGTTACGTCAGGAATACCGCAAGGGAGTGTCATTGGACCTCTTCTATTTCTAGCGTTCATTAATGATTTGCCAGCGCAATTAATTTCAAATGTTCGGCTATTTGCAGACGATTGCATAATATATCGCATTATAAATTCGAAAGACGAGGAAAATATGCTGCAACGGGATCTTGATGCATTATCTTACTGGGCGGAAAATAATGGTATGACCATAAATAGTTCTAAAAGCAAATCTATCACTTTTGGCAGAGGTCACAATTACAGCGTAACAAATTACCGTTTAAGTAACGACATTATTCCGAGAGTTTCTTCGTGTAAGTACCTAGGTATCCATTTCGATAGTAAATTAAGCTGGAAAAATCACGTAGATTTTGTTGTAGGGAAAGCGTGGAGATCTCTTCATTTTGTAATGCGTATCTTAAAAAAGAGTACAGTAAACGCGAAGGAAATTGCTTACTTGTCGCTTGTTCGTCCGATAATGGAATATGGAGCAATTTGTTGGAATCCGCACAAAATTATGCAGTGTAAGAATTTGGAAAGGATTCAGCGTAGAGCAGCTAAATTTACTTTCAGGGACAAGAAAAGGATAGGGTGGGATTCACTCGAAAACAGGCGAACATTGGCAAGACTTTGCGCCTTGTATAAAGCTTATAGCGGTCATCCAGCTTGGAAAGAAATTAAACGGCGGCTAAATTTTCCTACGTACATCGGTAGAGGTGATCACAGGCACAAAATAAATTTAAGACCGCAGAGAACGGATGTCGGGAAATTTTCTTTTACAAATAGAACGATGAGAGATTGGAATAGATTGCCTGCAAAAACCTTTGAACCCTTTCCTCGAAGCGTTCAACAATTTAGGAAAGTAATTTAGGGCATTTCTAAGTTTGAGGTAGTTAACTAGGAATATTAAGTTATACAGTGAAGTGAAGTGAAGTGAAGTGAAGTGTTGTGCAGTGTAGAGCAGAGAAATAATGAAGGTGTTTTTTAGTGTAATAGTGAAGTGAAATGAAGTGAAGTGTAGGCAAGTGCAGTGCGGTCTTCATTGTTTAAGCACTCAGTGCTGTTTTAGATTGACGTTTCTTTTATCTTTTAGGTAATTTAATGTTTGTTTTTAAGATTCACCAGTTTTTATATTATTATTATTATTATTATTATTATTATTATTATTATTATTATTATTATTATTAATATTATTACTATTATTATTACGGTTATTATTATTACTATTATTATTACGGTTATTATTATTACTATTATTATTACTGTTATTATTATTATTATTATTACTGTTATTATTATTACTATTATTATTATTATTATTATTTTAGCATTATTATCAACATTATTATGTTATTTGCATGAAAATTAATATCTTACTTATGTAATTAACTGCCACCGGGTCACACCCAATTGCAGTTTAAATAAATTTATCTTATCTTTATCTTTATCTGTCAAACACACATGAGGCGTAAACCTGTACGGAACCATTTTAAACTGTGGTCTATTACCCATTTGCGATGAATTTAAGGCATACTCAATATGAAGCGTCATCATCATAATATGATAATATAAACCAGCTATCTGAAATATTGCAATAACAAATTATGCTGTAAATTTTAAATATAAATTTATTTATGTTATATACTTTGTCTAAGGAAATATACCTATTGCATATCTGTAAATTTTTACTTATATTAGGATTTAAAGCTAGGTTTTTGATGTTGCATGTTCACAAAAACTTAGTTTATAAACGTTAAGAAATAAGAATATTGTTAAAAAGCACGCTACACACAAAACGTACTATGTAGAAGTAGGCAAATTATAAGTTGAATAGTGCCAACCATCACAACTGGTTATCGATGGTTAGTAATTTCAAGAAATAACAATGTTCAAGTCGTAGTTTTCACAATAGTGAAATAAAATATACTTAAGTTTACCTAACACAAATACTAATATTAAAGAGAAACTACTGCAAGTCTTTTGCTTGGCAGGGTCGTCTGTTTCCTGTGAAAACGAACAGAAGTGTACAAGTTCTCATACGAAACATTACGTAACCGCAGCATTATAATTTCTTTTATTTCACTGGAAGAATCATATTTCCGAATGTAATTAGCCAATTGATTGGGTACATAGGTATCTAATAGTACAAATTTTAATATTAAACGAATTGATGATACATATCGATTTTCTACACCATATAATCGATTAAAAAAATACACAGCTGTAGAATTAAAAAATACAGATATTGTGTGTGATAGGAAAGTTGATTGTAAACACACTCACTTTATACGTATCAACCGCATCACACACATTTTAACACTCGTCTCAGTCGTACATATTTTCTCAACGTATTACTTGAACACTCACCACGCTCAAAGAAGTTTATCGCAAGTAGTACGAAAATATAAAGGATCTGGATATCAAAAACGTGCAAATTATACTTCTCTTCCACACGTCGAGTAGTTAATTCGTCTTTGAAGGAATTAATCTAAGCGAATTTAACACTGATAGTTCAACTACACCTTAAAGTACATTAGTTATTTAATGTAGAAAAATCTTTATTTAATTTTGAGAATGCAGAATACAGAAATATTTTTGTATCATTTGAGAATTCTTCATCGCTGATATTATAAACAGCCGTTGTAAACTTGGAGTTCAATGCAGTTGTGTTGGGATGGTTCCTTTACGTAATGCTGCATGAAATTCCATATTGTTCAAAAACCTTTAGAAATTGTTGGATGATAATTTTAAATACACTATTGCGAAACATTAAGTATAATAACATTTCCTTTATTATAAAAGAATCCTGGGTGGCCGAAGGCACAACTCAACTCTCTTCAGTGCGTCCGGGGTGCAGGTTCACAGATGTATTTAAGCTGTCTGAAGGGAAAAAAGTTTCTTATTATGTGTATGAATCATTTTTATATGTCAAAAGTTCTACTCTTTTCATATTGACAAAGAATATAAAAAATCCCTAATCCCCGTTTTTCCGATTTCGCAGCTCAACATGACATCTCCCGTTCCGTCATGCTGCAAGGATTACATACTGCGTGTTCAACTTCAAACTAATACTCATTAATAATTTGTTATACGAACAATATCGATATGACTTGTACATGACTTAAGTGCTATACTCCCCTTATGTTGTAAAAGAATTCTGGAACGCTGAATTCCCGACATAGTCATCCGCAATGTGCGTTCCATCACGCTATTGATCACTGCCTGGAATAGAAGATATCTGAAAAATACGAAACAAATACTTTCCGTTAGCGGTATTACAATAGCATAAGTCAAACAGTGTTTGGGTACCTAAATACGGTCCTGAACATTCATAAAAGTCATGCAATGGTGAATATGATATCAATTGTGTTTTCAATGCATAGTATATATTATTAGCTTGTACTTCATACATGCAAAACTGGAGTTACTATCTTAAATGGAGAAAAACTCGTTAATTAGTGAGAGCAGTGGTATTTCCCGGAACGTATTAATATTACCTTTCTGAAACAAAAACTTTAACTAAAATTTAAGTAGTTATTTATAAGGATTTCAAGTTAGTAACAAAAGTTTTTACGCAACATCTTAATAAATTCAGTTACTTGGAGCAACACACCAAGTTCTACGTTGGTTATTTATACTTACCTAATATTGATGAGTTTCATTTTTGGGAGCGCATTTGCCAAGATAGCAAAAGATTCATTCATGTAATTTATAGAGGAAAATATAGAATGAAGAATCAACCACTTCGGGCTATTTTGTGTAAAGAATAGGCAATATTAATGTTAAAAACAAGATTTTCTTAAAAACGTCTACAGATTTTTTAGGGTTATTGATAATTGCACCATAAGAGATTACAAATCCCATTTTGCAACCTCCTTAATTTTTTCAAAAGTTTCCTAATATAATTATTTTATATCTCACGATAATATTTGCATTTTTATCGAATTGTTTAAATTAATACATTTTTGAGTTCAAGTGTTTTAAATAACATTCTACAAAGTATCGCAAAAAATCAGAATTTCTGTGACAATGAACTTAAAACTGCTCATTTCAGAGGCAATCAGTTTCTCCAAAACGGCTTCAAAATTTGTTTCCCAACATTTTAATCGGATAGTGCTAAATAATACCTGAATTACACGACAGACGTAATTTTCATGCATTTATTTGATTTTCCAGAAATTGCAGAAACAACATTTTTCTGATACACGATCCGAACTTCTCAAATCGTTAATATTGACGTTATCAAAAATTTGTGTACATTATTATATTTGGGAGTAGAAGTACTTTAGTTGGTTTACACGAATGTTTCTCGAAAACTACCAGAAAATTGGGCATTTTCAAACGATATTCCTTAAAAACGGCTGTATTTTTTTTCCAACGAAAACTTGCATAGGTCTAGGTTTTACTTGCATAGGTCTACAATATCTTCGTCATATTTATGTTGGGAATCCGAAAAAGTATTCTATCATACGTGCGCCAACGCCAATAGATGACAGATGTGACGACACTGAAGAAAAGCTTAAGACGTAAGGAAACTAATACGAGAAAATCTATGCCATTCTGTAGCACCACTAGTTTAAATTGCCCGGCTCACAAAATTACAGGAACACTACTAATATTTTGAGAAAATTGTATGACATTATTTGGAGATCTAAATTAGAAAAAGGATTTCATTAAACTAGTAGTGATACTACAATCTCTTATTACTGGTAAAATTAACGTTATGTAATTTTCCAATTTTTATCCCACAACATTTTCAGAGTCGTACCTAATCCCGCTAAAAATTAAAATCAGCGTTTCAAATGCAAAAACCCGAATCTGTCAGCATGATTGAATACAGAATATCAATTTTTCAAAAAGTTATATTTACTACCATAGATAGATGTTAGGCAACAGTTTATGTGTTAGCATAGTTAACGAACGGACTCTATTGCTTTTCGGTACCTCTCGGAACTCTCAACTGGATGGTAGGACTACCCATACATTCGAGGAAGTGATTTGCTTGATAGTGGACAAGAAAAATTAACTTCGGTGGGTGATTTACTGAACATACACAAGCACAGAGACGTATTAGGTTTCTGCCATTACAACTGATGTGCCGTGACGTTCTTGGAGTTTTTCAGGCGTTTTCCTCGTACGAAGAATTCTCTTCCCAAGGAGATACATCAGCCCAAATGAATTGAAAATACGTCCCAGAGAATGGGTGTTCTGAATGATGGCATTACGCAATCGAATATAACAAAAAATTTAATTTATGCTATATTCAATTAGAAATTTATTTTGTATTTTTAAGACAGTTTGCATTTCTTCAACATGGGGGCTAAAGGAACAGACCGGGAAAAAGGTATTTCAAATTCAGGGGGCTGTTTATATTGCGAATTTATCTTTGCCTGGTAGTAAAACTCAAAAGGAACGTATCCTAATAAAAGGAATTTGCAGAAAAATGCCAGATAGTTACTTTAAAACCTCTGGCTAAGAGCCAATAATTGGCATTATCTTCCAGATAAGGCTGTACAAGTTAGTCTCTCGTAAGAAACTTGCAGAGAGAAGATTCATCATTTCTAAGAATCTCCGCTAGGGAGCTAGCAAGATGATGCCTTCGATGGATATCTCTTATCTTAACACAGTTCAAGAGAACATGCACCACGGTAAGATCTATTTTGCAGTATTTGCATATAGAGGTGGGTCTCCGCGGAGGAGATAACCGTGGGAGAAATGGCAGTGACAGATCCGGAGGCGTGTTAAAATGATCATCTCGCGCCGAGCATCACGAGATTAGGAAGTCCAAGGATTTATGGAATCCTTGATTCTCGTGAGCTTAAAATCTAAGTTCTGTCACACTGTTTGCCATTCACTGCGGATAGAGCGTTTGATAAAGAGCTTAGTGTCTTCCGCGGGGACTGTGGAGAAGCCTCACACTTTTGTAGGTGGCGGACTTTGCTGCCTGGTCAGCTATTTCATTCCCTCTTATTCACACGTGTCCAGGGACCCCCCCCCCCAAAAAAAAAACTAAAATATAGTGGCGGACCAATTGATGATGGATATAGTGTTGAATGGTCATTGCCAGTAGGTCACAAGACGAGAAGGAGGAGATGGATTCCAGAGAGCTTTTGTAATCACTACTTTCTTTAATGACATCGATACAGCAAATTTAAGTGACTCCAAGAGCGCATGCTTATCTGCGGTATAGACGCTGCACGAAGAGTCTAATCGAAAATCTCGCGTGGCCAGACTGCAGTAGAAGGCACATCCGACTTATCCGAAGTATGCATGGTGCGAAGAATACCGTACCTCCAGGTGGTGTCATACGCTTCCTCTATATCGAAGAAAATTGCTACCAGGTGCTGACGTAGCACGAAAGAAGTGGAAATCTGCATAGCAAGGGTGACTAAGTGGTCCATGGTTGACCTGTGCTTCCTGAAGCCACATTGAAGAGGTGAAAAAGGTTCTTTTGTTCCAGGAGCCAGACCAGACCTGTATTTACCATTCGCTCTAAAAGCTTGCACACACAGCTTGTGAGCGAGATTGGGCGGTAACTTCAGGGGGTTGTTCTATCTTTTCCTATTTTAGGGATTGTGAGAACAATGGCCTCACGCCAAATCCTTGGTACTGCATGTTCTGCCCAAATCTTGTTGAAACCGCCGAGGAGAAAGAAACGAGTGTTTTTCGGTAGGTGTTTCAACATTTGGTTACGTATCTGGTCTTGTCCTTGAGCAGACTCTTTCACACAAGCAAGGGCACATGAGAGTTTTTCCATGGATAAAAAGGCATTGTAATCTTCTTCCACGCGACTCGAGAAGTCTAATTTACAGTTTTCCATTTATCGTTTCGTTTTTTGAAAGCCAGAAGGATAGTGAGCGGAGCTGGAGATCTGTTCGTAGTGATAAGCCATTTCTTCAGCAATTTCTTGTGGAGATATGAGGAGATGACCATTTACCAGAAGCCCTGATTGATTGATTGGGTTTAAGGGCGCTTCAACAGCTAAGGTCATTTGCGCCCGTGTCAAATTATTTTAAGATCAGTGCATAATATTGCAGTTCCAAGTTAATAAAGAAAATTAAAATCTTTAATAGAAAGCAAAGTAAAACTGAGAAGGGACGTATCCTAATAAAAAGGTTTGGCAGAAAATTGCCAGATAGTTTTTTTTAAATCTCGGGCTAAAAGCCAATAATTGGTATTATCATCTTCTCTCAGATAAGGCTGTACAAGCCAGTCTCTCGCAAAAAGCCAAAAAGCTTGCAGAGAGAAGATTCGTCATTACTAAGAATCTCCGCAAGGGAGCTAGCAAGGTCATGCCTTCGATGGCTCTCTCTCATCTTAACACAGTGTAAGAGAACATGCTCCACGGTAAGATCTAGTTTGCAGTATTCAATATAGGGGGTGGGTCCCCGTGGAGGAGATAACCGTTGGAGAAATGGCAGTGACCGATTCGGAGGCGTGTCAAAATGATCTCTCGCCGAGCATCACGAGATGAGGAAGACCAAGGATTTATGGAATCCTTGATTCTCGTGAGCTTATAATCTGAGTTATGCCACTCTGTTTGCCATTCACTGCGGATAGAGCGTTTTATAAACAGCTTAGTGTCTTACGTGGGGACTGTGAAGATGTCTAATTCTCTTTTCTTCAAAGCGGACTTTACTGCCTGGTCAGCTATTTCATTTCCTCTTATTCACACGTGTCCAGGGACCCAACAAAAGATTAAAACATAGTGGCGGACCAAGAGATGGTGGATTTGCTGTTGGATGGTCATTGTCAGTGGGTCACAAGACGAGAAGGAGGAGATGGATTCAACAGAGCTTTTTGAATCACTGCAGATCACTACTTTCTTTAGTGACATCGATCCAGCATATTTAAGTGCTTCCAAGAGCGCATACTTCTCTGCGGTATAGACGCTGCACGAAGAGTCTAGTCGAAAACCTTGCGTGGATCTACTGCAGTAGTAGGCACATCCGACTTTGCCGTTTTGGGAGGAGCCATCGGTGTAAATGAAATGGCCAGGATACGTAGATTTTATCGCCTCAAATTCCGATACGAATGTACTGGGGGGAGTCAAGGATTTAGGTAGGTTAGCCAGTCTAAGATCTATTATCAGCCGGTGTAGTTTCCAAGGGGAAACAAGGTTTCGGGGGGGGGGGTCACAGGGTTGGGTAGTTTTATATGAAGCTTCTTTAAGAGCATACGGAGACGGACACCTAGGGGATGGGGTAATGACGGTCTAAGCGCATATGAAGTCAGGTGGGTTGGATGGAGGACTGCTTGACGCGAGGGAGTATCAGCATTGGATAATTTCGCGCCATAGGAGGCAATCAGAATATCCCGTCTTCGGCTCAGGGATGGTTCTCCAGCCTCGGCCAAGAGGCATTCGATGCGACTCGTGCGGTAGACGCCTGTACTAATCCTTATGCCAGCGTTGTGTATGGTATTTAATGGCCGGAGGGTTGATGGAGACGTTGACCCATACACTATGCATCCGTAATCCAAGATAGGGCGGATGAGAGTTCTATACAAACGCAGAAGACAAACACGGTCTGCGCCCCAAGAGCTACCAGTAAGAATTCAAAATTTAAGTAGTATATGACTTAGTGTAGGGATCATAGAATTTTGAAAATGTGCACACAATTCACTTTTCCCCATAGCACGTCATACGCAGTTTTTAACTGTTTTTTGACGTAAAATAAATAAGGAGATTCATAGGTGATACACATCGGCCCTGTAGTTTACGGATGTGTTTTCGCCAGGTTAGGCTCTTGTCGAATGTGAGTCCAAGGAAGGTTGCGGATTCCACGAATGGGAGCTGCTGTCCTTCAAGAAAAAGGTCGGGGTGATTTTGGAGGTGACGGATTCTGCAAAAGTGCATGCAAGTGGTTTTTGAGGGAAAGTAAGGCTTCTCTACCATCGACAAATTCATGCACAAACCAACGCAAACAGGCTAGGAAGCGCGTCAAAACCAAAACACGTAAAGCTGCGCATCCTAGCTCACTTGAAAACAAAGACATTCCTACTGAGCCTAAAAAACAGGTACTTATTTTAGCTGACAGTCATGGACGCCATCTCTCCTCCATTCTCAGTAGGAAGTTACCCTCCAATTTCTCAGTCTCATCTATTTTTAAACCTAACGGGAGGTTTGCAGATGTGACTGCAGAGTTGGACACCCACACGAAGACGCTCACCAATCAGGACACAGTCATTATCATAGGAGGGCAGAATGACATTAACTTGGGCGGTAACTTTACACCTGAGCAACATGTAAACAAATTACAATATGCCGCCCAAAATACTAACATAGTAGTCTCGACTCTGCCCTTCTGGTACAACAGACCAACACTATGCAGCGAGATTAAGCACGCAAACCAATTAAAACTGCAACTGAGAGAAACAAATTTCACACTTTTTGAAATGAATTTCCTCTCAGCAAAACACTTCACCCGGCATGGTCTTCATATGAACCTTGCTGGAAAACATGCAGTCGGTAACAAGCTTGCACAATACATCATCAACTCCAGTCCTACGCAGTCTCCTGCCAAAAATCCATCCCTTCCACCTTTCTTACGTTCTCCACCCCCCACCCTTGTTTCGAGCCCTGTTGCCTCTTCCTCTGAACCTACTCCCGTTTCTCCCATTCCCACTACCAATTCATCTACACCTGATGCCCCAACTTCCTCACAACCTGTCACTGCCGGGACACACTACAACCTTCGACCACGCACTCGAGGTAAAAATGGAGTAAATATATAGCAACTATAGTCAGATGCAGCAGAAAAACATTCGTGTAGGTACTTGCAAAAAATAAACATTCTTCACCATAATGTTCAATCCCTTTCAAATAAAACTGAGTTTATCGAGGCAGCTCTACAGAGCGATCTAAATCAAATGGATATTCTTTGCTTTACAGAACATTGGTTATCTCCTAATGAACTAAGCATTTTCCAAATTCCAAACTTTTACCTCGCAGGCTTTTATTGCAGAGAGAGAATCGCATAAAGGTCCTACGTATGGGGGTTCATGTATTTACGTTAGAAGTAATATTGATTCCATCCCCTTGGCGGAATGAAATGTGTATTCCATTGAAAATATTTTCGAAATTTCTGTTGTACATCTTACTTCACTAAAAGTGATAATACTTTGCATCTACAGACCTCCATCAAAGAGAACTGCAGATTATATTTTGTTCTTAGAAAACCT
Source organism: Teleogryllus occipitalis (assembly GCA_011170035.1). Taxonomy (NCBI): domain Eukaryota; kingdom Metazoa; phylum Arthropoda; class Insecta; order Orthoptera; family Gryllidae; genus Teleogryllus; species Teleogryllus occipitalis. Next base: position 3,722 of record BLKR01004778.1, on the reverse strand, counting down.
GGAGATAACACAAAGTCAGCAATCGCTCTTTTGAATCCATTGTTGTATGCGGAGATTTTAACATTGATTTTCTGGTCGAATCTTGCGAGAAAGAAAAGTTTCTCAATTTAATTAATTCCTTCAATTTAGACATTACAATTAATGTACCTACACGGATCACACAAAACTCGATGAAGGCAATTGATCAAATTATAATTAACAAAACTACTACTCGATATGAAGTTGAAACCAAAGATTTAGAATACAGTGACCACGATGCACAAATTCTTACCATTATAAGAAATGCGATCACTGACACAATAAATAATACACGTATGACTAGATTGTTTACAAAAAGTAAAATAAAATTATTCATTGATTACTTGATGCAAGAGTCATGGGAAGCGGTTTATAATGCAGTTGATACAAACGACAAATATAATTCTTTTTTTTCAACTCTTTCATTTCATTTTAACACTTGCTTTCCTCTTCAAAAAAGAAAATTAAATATTTCACGGAAAAGCAATTCTTGGATAACACAAGGGATTAGAACATCTTGTAAAAACAAGCGAATTCTTTCATTTCTTAACATCATAACGTATCTCAAGATTTCCTTATCTACTTTAAAAAATACACAACATTGTTACGAAAAGTTATAAGGCAGGCTAAAATCATGAAACACGATCAGGATATTTTGAACTCAAAAAACAAAACAAAAGCAATGTGGAATATAATAAAAAATACGACCAAATCAACTAGAAACCCTGTAGAGAATGTTGTTTTAAAATATAACTATATAAATGTAAACGATCCGGCAACAGTGGCTAGTCTCTTTTACCAATACTTTTCGAGAATTGCTGCCGATCTCACTCAGGGTCTTCAGCCACAAAATTCAATAATAGACAGTTCACCCAAAATTTCAGACACGATGTTCGTTTCCGAAACTTCTTCCTATGAAATTCTCAAAATAATCGGTAAACTAAAAAATAAATATTCGTCCGGTTTAGATGAATTTCCGGACGCTTTGTTAAAGACCTGTGCGTATGCCATTATAAACCCGTTAAGTTATGCACCGGAACGTTTCCAGATATTTTCAAAACAGCTAAAATTAAGCCGCTCTTCAAAAAAGGCAACAAAAATGAAATTCAAAATTATCGGCCCATTTCTCTTCTATAGTTTTTTTTCAAAAATATTAGAGAGACTTTTTTACGTACGAATGGAAACCTTTCTCAGTAAACACGACGCGCTTTCAGATTGCCAACATCGATTTAGAAAATCAAAATCAACGGAAACAGCTATATTTTCTTTTCTTAAAGATGTCGCCTCATCATTGGATCAAAACGAGGCACCTATTGGATTATTTTTAGATCTCTCAAAAGCTTTTAACGTCATTGATCATGACATTTTTTTTTCAAAATTACCTTCATATGGAATCCGTGGTATTGCTCTAGATTGGTTATGTTCGTATTTTAAACAACGATCTCAGAGAGTTGAAATACCTTACTGGAATGATGGTACATTACGTACGCACCTTTCAGACTCTTTGCCCATTACACGTGGAGTTCCTCAAGGATCGATTTTAGGCCCTATTCTGTTCCTACTTTACGTAAACGATATGCCCTCTACGATTCGAAACGGAAGAACGGTTCTCTTTGCAGATGACACGAACATCCTTTGCAATAAAGAAACCGTAAATAGTACAATAGCAGATGTTTCAAATTGGTCCCGAAATAACAAATTAATAGTAAACGAAAAGAAAACGGTTTTAATGCAGTTTTCCATTTCAAATAAACAATTCTGTGCTCCATTGAAAATTAACGGTGTACCATTGACTGATGTTAAGGCAAAAAAATTTTTAGGTCTCTCAATTCAGTCAAACCTTAAATGGAACGTCCATTTAAATGAATTGAACACAAAATTAAGTTCATTAGGCTACGCGTTCAGAATTCTTTCAAATTCAGGCAGCCTTCATACTGCTCGTTGTGTATATTTCGCGAATGTTCATTCGCGCCTGAGATATGGCATAATATTCTGGGGAAATACATCTTATAGCTCCCAGACTTTTAGATTACAAAAACGAATCGTACGAATAATAACCAAATCCCACCCACGTGATTCTTGTAAGCCTATCTTCATTAATCTAGGAATTTTACCATTACCTTGTCTGTTTATTTACGAATCAGTCGTTTGTCAAAAATGACTTGATTAAGGGCGGGAATATATTTTCAGAAAATGCCGATGTCTATTACTATAACACTCGACGTAGAAATCATATTCATCAGGTGACAGTATCAACAGCTCAATACAAAAAATTCACAAAAAATACATGTACATTATTTTACAACACTTTGCCAGATGACATTAAACGATTAAATTCGATAGGAAAGTTTAAATCCCAATTGAAATCGTTTCTGCTGCATAACTGTTTCTATACAATTAGAGACTATACTGAGCATCACAAGAAAAGTAACATTAATTTTCACAATGATACATAATGCATTATTTACCATTTGGACTGTATAAATGTGTATAAACAACCTGTAACAAGTATTGTACTACAGCCTCCGGATCAATGACCCCCATCTCGATCAAGTTTTTCGTCCAGTTTCCCTGATCCTTTGAGCAAATGCTGAGATGGCCCCTTGTTTTGCTTCTGGACATAAATGTAACTTCATTTTCTGTGCACGTCTTCTAGAATTCAGTGGGAAATACAATTATTCAAATTATCATTTCCATGTTGTCGCGGCAGGAAGTATTATTCCGAAGGACAACATGGATAAGAGCCAAAATTTGTTGCTTATTTATCCTTGAAAATAGATTTTATTACATGGGAGGGTGGTTGTTGTTGGTGTTTTTTTTTTATTTAAGTAGTATATGACTTAGTGTAGGGATCACAGAATTTTGAAAATGTGCACACAATTCACTATTCCCCATAGCACGTCATACGCAGTTTGAACTGTTTTTTGACGGAAAATAAATTTAAAAAAAAGTAGTAAAATATCTTGGTCTGCACCTCGATCGCAGACTAACCTGGACAGGCCACATCTTCAAAACAGAAAGGGGATGGACCTAAAACTTAAACTCTATTGGATGATCGGCAGAAAATCGTCCCTGTCCCTGTAATAAATTACTAGTCTACAAGATGATATTAAAACCATTCTGAACTTATGGAAGACAACTCTGGGGAACGGATAGTCTTTCGAATATTGAAATTTTGCAATGATTTCAATCATAACTTTAACGATTCATAATAAATGCACCATAGTATGTATCCATCAATACTTTACATTCTGATTTGCAGATTCCAACTATCCATCAGATTCCAAATAGAAAATACAGCAAAAGATTCAAAAACACTCGAAACCACCCAAATTATCTTGCAGTGAACATCCTGGACAACAGTGAAGACATCAGATTGAAATATCACCCCCTAGATCTCAGCCATAGATGTAAAATTGCAAAATAGTAACAAAGATGACTATGTAATTGCAATAGTCATAGAAAATATGTAATCGCTGGATTAATATTTTATCTGCGAAGTGCTGTCAAATAAAAGTAACTTTACTCAAGTTACTTTTATTCATAAATAATTCACCGAATGTTCATGTAAAGAACAAATTGTGAATAAACAGTTGATTAAAAAAAGTAATTCCGATCCTATGTCGATTCAAAGAGTTAAAAATAACTGAACCCAAGTTGTTTTAAATTTTTTTGTCACGTGTGTTGTGTGCATTTCATGCAGA
>BLKR01004777.1:47500-97908 GCA_011170035.1 Teleogryllus occipitalis | reverse complement strand
GGTAGAAACAATTTTGCGGTTAATTGTATAGTTATAATCATTCGTATCCATTATAAATATCACATAAAGTATGTGTTTTGAGGCGCCACTATTTATTTTAGTGTGTTAATGTCTTTAAGAATCACGTATAAATATGCCCCTATTGCGATTCTGGCTTCAGAACGTCTGCAAGCGCCCGTGTTGAGCTCTAGCGTTATCGCAACTTTCATCTGTGACGTAATTCAACCTTGGACATAGTCGCTGAAAGATAAGACCGGCAACGACTTCCACAGAGGGTTCTAAAGACCACGGCTTCTGGTTGAAAATATTTCTAAGTAAAATGAGCTATGTAGTTGCGTGGGTTGTAATCGTTTGGGTTCTTATTGCGAATTTGATACCTTTGACACATGTAGAACATTCCTCTAATAAAAATCTAAGTGCAATGAATATCACGTAACTATTCTTTTCGTAATAAGTGTGCTTGGACAGCTTGTTGAGAAATATCTGTGATAGCACAGTGCGGTCGAGCCAGACCTACGGACTACAGGGATCCGAGTTCAAATCCCAGTAACGCTGGAATATTTTTACCTCCACGTGTAAAGAGTTACGTAATGCTGTAGGAGGAAGTGTCGAAATTTTCACAGAAAACACGTTTTGTAAGTAGCTAGTTCGAAAAAAGTGGATTGTTGGTATTGTTCTTTATTTTCTATACACAAGGCTGTCAAAACGCTTGTTTTTTGAACCCGAAAAAGTGATTTTCCAAAAAACCTCTTTGTGAATCCGTCTTCGTGTGAGTAATTCTAGAGCCTAAAGTAAACACGATTTTCACCAAAATGGATATTCCTTGAACGATCTGGCTAATATTATGAATCTTCGAATTTGAAACGAATCTTTTAATTTTGAAGGTACTTTACACCAAACCCCATCATATTTACATAATTTCCTCAAAAGAGCTCCAATTTTTCTGTAAATCTATTCCTCGAAGCACAAGATGTTTAAAAGTGGCGTACGTTCAATTTTGGGCGAACGATCTGAATTTTCGAAAATTGCGAACAAATACCTATTAACATTGTCGAAAACAAATATTAACGCTAGAGATTTTTGTTTCATGAAATCTCTTTTTAAAAAGAGATATTAAATTAATGTAAATTAAACACTCCACTCTTTCCTAGTAAAGATCCACTCTTCAATGGTAATGATTGCTGCTATTGGGTCTAACCGCTTCCTTATTCTTTGGAGGGCTACTGTTTTTTTAAATTTTTTTCCATCAGCATTATCTCAAAAGTACTGGATGAGAACAGTTGATATCTGGAGTTGAAGGGATGGTGTTAGCTCCTATTGTAGGCCTGGTTCCTTGTGATTCCAGTGAAAATTCAGTAACTGCACTGAAACAGCAGAAGCTTCCGCCAATTGATAATCATAAGTGAATCACCATGTACTGGGTAGGGAGGAGAACGAGGAAATCTATATGAATTGTCGCCTGGTCTTTCTTTCTCAGATAAACACTTGGATAGTTTATCAACATCAAATCGGAATTTTAGCGCCTTTGATGTAATATTAAACATAAAAAAATCCTTTCCAGTTGTCTGCGTGTTAATTTTTAGTGTATCAAAATAGCCCCGACACCCGTATTGTATTACATTAGCCTCTTAAGTTGTATCATATTAGCCCCACAAATTTGAGGCTGTATATATCATGACACGATTAATATTATTGCATTATTTTAACGCAGAAAAGAATATTAATTTTTTCTTAATGATAACCTATTTTCAAAAATATCGTGTCATAAAAAATAACGAAGTAACATCAAAAGATTTATATCACGGTGGTAAAGTTTTTGACTGGAAAAATTAGGCATTTTAGTTTTGATTTTTCTCCTCCCAAATATTGTTACATTCTGAGTGTTTGCTATATGGTCATTATAATAGAATATATTTCCTATCATTTGTCATTTTCTTGTTAATTTTTGACATAAATAAATAACAACTCTTAAAGTGTAATACATTAACCCCAATTTTCTACTGTATAATATTAGCCCCGACTGATCTTTATAACATTGTCGAAAAACAATCTGAACGCTAGAGATTTTTGTTTAATGAAATCTCTTTTTAAAAATAGATCTTGTATTAAGATAAATTGAACACCCTGTTTTTTTTATAAAACTGCAAATGCTTCACTTTCTTTTCCCATCGGAAAGGAGGTAGTCTTGTCGTGTACCTGGTGGTGAGGGGGAACCGTGTCAGGTGAGTTAACTTTAAAGACCCGAGTTCGAATCCCAACGAGTAGAAAATATTTTCTGCTGCAGTAGGTCTTTTTTTGTTGTTTCTTTTTTGCAGGTTCACATAGTCCGTATTGAATATTGCATAGCAATTACGAATAATACGTGAAAATATATGCTGTTGAGGCAACACTTGTTTTGAATATAAAACACTTTCTAAATAGTATGTATAGTAAGATAAACTTTATTTAGGTGAGTAAACTTAGACCATTCACTTTGATTCTCTAAATTAAAACTTGACGTAACTGAGAACAGTGTCGTCATAAGAGTTATTATGATACATATATCCTTTATTTTTAAATTCTTAGGCCCCGAAACGCGCCTCAAATTAATTATTAATATAATAGCAATAGCTACTTATATATAATATAATTTCATAATTATTTCCAAAGAACCGGAACGCCGTTCCGTCGCGTGCCAACAGAAATCAAGCGTTTTATATACAGGATATTCGGGGAAGAAATGTCGAATCTTCGAAAAATAGCTGTTAAGACAATTTTAAGCTTATTTTGTCTAATAAACTACACGGATATTCCAAATGGCTAAGCCGCAATAAACATATAAAAGTTGGTTTGGATATATGTTTTCTAGGCAACTATTTGCGTTGTAGAAGCATATAAACACTTCATTAATATCTAAATTGTTTATGATTAACAAAATAAATAAATACATTTGATCAGAAATAAAAATTAAGCTAGAAATAAAAAAGCACCCAATTTTCACAGTTCGACTGCTTTTTCATTTCTCGGTTAATTTTTTTCTGAACTAATATATTAATTAATATTGTTAATAATAAACATGTTACATGTTTCTGGTTTGTTTACATGATTCTAGAATGCAAAGTTTTGCGTAGAAATCATATTTTCAAACCAAAATTTGCGTGTTTATTGCAGCTCAGTTATTCAAAATATCTATGTAGTTTATTAGACAAAGTATGATTAAAATTGTTTAAACAGCTTTTTTCAAACTTTCGACGTTTCGTTCCCCGATACTCTGTATATCCATGCTTCTTTAAAACCAAAAACAATAATTTGCGTACTGAAAACTAATCAATTAAACCCATGGCAGTATAATTGTTAACATAAGTACTGTCACACATCTTTCGCAGGATAAGGAGTAAAATTTAAAGAAAAATTATAGTTCACATGAATTTTGACAAATTGTGTCTTACTTTCTATGATATTCAAATGGTAACATTATATTACAATATTCAATTGGTTAACAATTTCGGCTAAAGAGTCTTGTTTGATAATTCTCCAATTTCGTATTATAATAAGATATCTTATGATACTCATGTCGTAAATAACTATTTGACAACTATTATGTTTAGTGTATGTGTCTAGCAGGTTATGCATTATTCTGAGCAACTGGATCATACGAATCACGTTTACTACGTTATTCACACAGGAGCACATGAATCTCAAAAAGTATTTAATAATATAATCCTTGCTGATGAATCAACGTTTTATTGATGATTTTAATTTTGAAAATTTTCATTAGTTTGGATGTTTAAATATAGGTATCACATGTAATTACATGTCTGTTAAACACGATAGCATTATATGAAGCAAGAAACATTGTTTTTCGTTTGATCATTCAACTTCATCAATCACTCAAAATTACTTTAATTTTCTCTGTTTATCAGTTTTTTAATCTCGGATCTTCGATGAAGACATGAATCAAATAACATCGTAGATATTTGAGTGTTTTAAAAATAATAACGTGAATAAATGCTTATATTTATTGAATTGGTTTTATAATAACCTGTAAAAACATGGGTTTTGTGTTGGTGTTGGGATGTGGAAAACATTCAAATAGTAAAGGCAATGTTAAGCTGGTGGTCTTTAACATTGTTTATTTGATATTTTTCTTAGGGATAGTTTATAATGGTTAAACGTTTTCAAAGAGTGCACATTAGATACCTCGAATGGCCCGTTTCCGTTTAATAAACCGCTACGTTCTCGCTGTACAGATGGTCGTGCAAAAATCAAGGTTTTGATAGATTCGTAGAATGGCGGCCAACAAACCACCTTCGAACTCTGATGATACTGAAATGTAGTCTGTGTTGGGAAGGTCATATCACTTGACCACCAAGTTCGTTCTATGTATTTTCACTGGGAAATGCTAGTGCATTGATATTTACTAAACTGTAAACAAACGCTAAATCTTTTTGAATTGTTATAACATCTGTTTTGCTTTCTTTTAGTAATATCAACTCGTTTTACCAAATACGTGAGTTTGTTATATTTTCACACTCTACAAGTATTTAATTTTACAAGTATTTATTTTCAAGCATTTAGGAATTCATGAAATTTCATTGAAACGTCAATCTAAAAACCTTTTAAAGGTATATTAAATATATTAATGTTGTTTAAAAATATGTATTAACAATGCGTAGATTTAGCACATAAAGCTCTGATTTGAATATTATACAATGAAATCATCATGCAAAATGTGCAGTTTTAGAAAGGAATGATAAATTGAATTGAAAGTATTAACTTAAAGTTTATATACGTTTATTTAGAAATTTCTATACTTGTGTAATTATTGTGATGTGTGATTCTACTCATGTGATCTTTCAAAACACAAAATTGAATATTTCTGTATTTGAAAACCTTAACACTACCTTCATCCAATCCAGTGCAGTTTATAGCAAACAGCTAAGCAATATGTTTCCCTATTTTTAATGGTAATGGCTAAACAAGAGGAACAAATAGTTTCTGACTCTCGGTGTTAACAGGGGACTTAAAAAAAATAATAATACAGTTATTCGGTTGCTCAACACCCCTTTGATAGAAAAACAGAAACAATTGTTTGGGCGTAATGCACCTTGAAAAATATTTTTTTATAATCAATTTCTTTCCTATTTGATAAATATATCGACTTGCAAATTGCAGGACTTAAAAGAGAATATAAAAACCAAATAAAAGTTATGCTCATACTCGCCGTAAAAATACGAATTTATCATAATTAAATTGGCCACAGAATTTGTTTACAAGCAAGTGCATTTTAAGCGTATGTGGCACGCAAAAGCGCGGCATTGGAGAACTGTTTTTTCAGTAGGCCCATCCCACGCTATTCTGCTAGCGCGAATGAATTAAGCGCAAACAAATGGGGTCTACTAAGATGTTAATTTCTTATAAACAATTACATATATCTCGAGAACGAGATATAATAGCACCGAACGGATTCCGGAATTTTGCATCACATTTAAACGCCATTCAGATTAGACAATAAAAAATTTGCAACAATTGCAAATTTATAAACAATTTCCAAATTTTGCAAATCTAAAGTGGGGAGAGTCTCCTGATGTCCCAGAACCAAAAACAGCGAATTAACAATTTTGCAACAATTTATATTTTATAAACAAATTCGAAATATGCGTTAGAACGGCCGGGAAGGCTCCGCAAATTGTGCCTGAAATGAATATCTCAAAATAGCATTTTGTCAGGAGTTACAAATCGATTACTAAAAGTTAGAATAATTGTTGCTAAAATGATAAATATTTACTGGTCTATAGACAATCATTCTGGACGGAAAACCCCGCTTAGAAATATTTTTTTCGTCGTGGCGTACGCGTTGGCAAACTACCTCCTTCGGCAGGGAAATATGACGATATTTCCGTCTCGTACGTAAACGAACTAGCCCTCTCCCCCTGAGACAGCATTCTTTCTGCCCCTTGGGATGTTGCACCAATCACAGACAACTGTGGTTCTACCTGCTAGCGATTGGTCAACGCGTCCCTCCGCCTGCCCTCCCCCAGGCCGAGGGGTGTCCAAGTTTGTCGGCGCGGTGTGGAAGATAGAATTTTGAACGACATTTTTTCTGAGGGAGAGGGTACATAAAATTAAATGAACAGACGTTAGCTTTTAACAGAAAATAATCACCAAAGATGCTCTACATTCATTTTGTGTAGAAGACGGAAGTGAAAATGCTACTTAACACATGGAAAATTCTTAAATCCCTTCTGAGCGGTCGAAAAGCACCAAGCGTCCTTTAAGCGACACAGGTAAAGGCAATTAACCTTTGAAGTTTCTAAAGGTCGATACTGTGTCCTTTTTCTTTCTTGACATTCATATTTGTCATCAGCAACCTCTTTGTTAAAAAATGTCTTTCAGATGATATTTCAAAAGTTCATTCTAAAGCGATGTCAATTGAGCAATATCGCTGAGCTATTGAAAAAAATGTTATGTCCCACTGGACATACGGATTTCGTAATTTTTCTGTTGTATACGGAAGAGACAACATCTCCATGGACTTTGTTTAATTTGGGATCAATTTCATGAATGTCGTTTACCTTGCATCTGAATTAATATTAATGAACACAGAAGTCTTAGTCAGAGAAAGCTGAATATTTTATAATTCTACTTGAATACAAATTTTAATTTTTTATATAAGATTGAAAACATTTTTATATTAAATATTAAACATTTATCTTTTAATTTTACGTACTTTTCTAAGTTCATTTATGTTTTGTACAAGGCATATAAAGTATCCATCCAGATACAAAGATATATAATAAAGAATTTTAATCACACCCTACACATGCATGCGTAGTTTCATCCTTTTACACAGTTTATCCGGAAGCATTCACTCGACTCAGGGGACTTCCCGCTTTGAGGGCGACCAACCGAGTGCGCACCGAATAGAAACAGAATACGCGTTCTGGAAGCGCTTCCCCCATCTCCCTCTGCACCCCGAAGCCATGCTCGCGCACGCAGCTCGCACACGCCACTCCTCATCGCCCCTCCCCGCTCCTGCCCCGCCCCACGGCCCTCCCATCCCTGCTCCTTCCCGCCCCTCCCACACAGCGCCACCGCTCCTCACCGCTCCGAACCTCTCCCCGCCCCTCCTGCTCCTCCCCGTCTCTCCCGCTCTCCCCCGCCCCTTCCGCGAACCCTTGCCCCTCCCCTCCCCGCCCCTCCCTGCCACACCTTTGCCCGCCCTTTCCCGTCACTCCCCGCCATTCCCCGACACCCCCGACATTCCCCGCTCCGCCTCGCTCCCCGACCCACTGTAGTTTCCTCCCGCTCTTCACGCATTAGTCGCAAGTCAGCTTTTTGTCGTCCTTCTTTTGAAACGCGCTCTCCAATTTCGTCCAATCCCTACACCGCGAGCGCTCGCGAAACGCCGGAGTTTAGCCCGCTCTCTAATTACAGAGTAATTATTGTCCCTCTACGCCGCGCGCTTTTTGCAGCCACCGCCTCCGAGTGCGGAGCTCCCGAGAGCGCGCGCGCCAGCGTTCCGGACGCGACCCGGCGGCAGCTGGCGGGGCCAAGGAGCGCGGAACTTTGATTCGAGGAAGACCCTCACAAGATGAATTCTGAAAATGTAATTCCTCGGGAGGGGCTTCGACATCTATTGTGCTAACTTGGAATATACGCATGTCGGAAAACTATGCAGCCTCCGACCACGTGAGAGATGTATTTGGTTTTGTTAGATACTTATTCCCAGAAGCTTGGGAATAATTAAATGAGTTTCGATTTAGTAATTTTTTTATTCCGTGTATTATCACACTTCATTACAGACTGGATTTTCTTAAGTAAGGGGATTTTTTTCTATAGTGCTGACGTGCAAGGCGGCATGCAAGGCTTTAAGGAAGAGGCCACCAGCTGTAGAAATATTTGCTTAAGACACAGAACCGAACAATTTTTTTTATATTTTTCGTATGCAAAGAACTATTGTTCTCTGTATCATAAAATACCATTCAATGATATTACAATATACATGAAGACTGTTTTCGGGAAAATATTTAAATTGTTGCAGTGTTATATATAGGATAGTAGGCAATTTTTGCAGCTGCAGACCACTAGTATTTAATTTATGTTCAAAGTGATAGCAATAAGTAAATTTTCGTCGTCGGCGGCGGCAGCTGTGGCGTCAAGTGTCGAGGTTGCCGTGAATGGGAGGACTTAATGAAGGCGAAAGAAGGGCGCGGGAGTTAGCGCGTCGCTGCCATTCAGCCCCGCGCTTTCAGCGGCGCTGCACGACGCGACGCGACGCGACGCGACGCCGGCGGCGCCGTCGTTAACCCCTCCCCCGCGGCCATCGCCAACGAGCGCCTTGTCTGCGCTTGTTCTCAAAATGGCGGCGCTGCGTGCTGCGGTTGCGAATCGGGCGCCGCGCCGCGCGGGTGGGGCAGCAGCATCCCGCCCGTGGACTCCGCGAACGAATAAGGACCAGTGTGACGCCCTCAAGTCTAGAATAATTTATTTAAAAGCGATTGACGGAAAAACGTCCGTCCATCCGACCGTTTGTGGCCAAATCTAAGGGCAAACCCGTTCAAACGATTTTCTCCGACATTGATATCCTTCAATTACTTCAAAGAAACTGGAGGCCCTCTGGGTTTGAAACGGGTGTTTTGATTTTTGGAGGTAGTTTTCATGAAGCCTCAGCAACATTTAAAAAAATAGTCTCAAAAGTGACTCCAAATTTTTTGATTGAACTTTGTCCTGGGATAGGATAAAGAACGTTTAGAGAATGATGTAGTTCTCATTTTCTTTAAAACCTATGATTTTTTTAATTTCAAAAGTTCAATTTTTGTCGTCATTCTACAACCAGAAGAACTACTATTGAAGGTAAAGTTGTTTTATTCCTGAAGGAGATTTGTTGTTTAACGACAGATTTTAAAATATGATCATGCACAAATTTTCAAAAATATGAGTAGTTTTTGCGTTATTTTCAGGTTAAACAGAGGCAGTTTTATTTTTCTAAAATGTTTTTTTCTAAAACCGACCTAAATTTCTTCTTTACATTTTCCCTTTTGTATGTATCAAAGGACGGTAAAAAAGGTGCTGCTAATCTTATTTCTGTCATAAACTATTTGAGAGAATTGCAGAGTTAACATTTCAAAACTACAAAATTGAAGATGAGGATTTTCGGCTTAAACAACATATGTACTGATAAATTGGCATTTAAAAAAAGTTATGTACAATTCTTCGAAAAAACGAGTAGGTTTGGAGTAATTTGTGCTTGAAATTAATGCAATATTTATAAAAAACATTTTCTCAAAACTCTCCCTAAATGTTTTCTATTCTTTTCCACAGATAGAAAGAAAAACGCAGGTCTCATTTTCATTGTACTCTCTAAATTTCGAATATTGCAAATTGTGAGAAAGTATGTGCTGTGTTTGCATCATTTCTTTCTTTCTTTCTGGGAGTAACAAACATAAGTGTCACTTCACCATTTAAATAAGTTGTGCCAGCAGTTGAATTATTGTTATTTATGAAGAAAACAGTTATTTCGATAGAATCTCCTATTCGTCGAAAACTTTGGAAAACAACAATTATCTCCGAACATATAGGCGATATATAACGATCGATGGTAACGGAGAGATTGCGAACTCGTTCCGGGTAAAGTGACGGAAGTTCGCTTGACATTAAATATCTCTGGCTCCGTGATGCCTTAGATTGTCTGATCACTTGCAGGCAAATGGCGGAACAGCACCCTCAATAGCAGGACAAGGGTTGCGAGCGATTTTCTCTTTCTATTTCCGGACTTTCCCATCCATCCCCTCGAATTAGGGCTGGGGCGTTTTTTTCTGGGAGAGTGCGTTTCTAACGTCTGCATATTCATATACCGTACCTCCACACCAAAGTAGTCACCATCACCATAGTATCCACAACAGAGTAAAAACATTAAAATGCAATTGCAACCGATGCAAAGGACTCATACTCGTATCTGTGGCATATCTGTGGCAACCTCCTCGTTGATTTATTACTGATTCCGGGCGCATCAACTACTAAGGTCATTAGTTCCGTAAGTGTAGTGCATTTCTTTCATCGGGAGGTGGCGGTAATCTTCCCCCACTGGATGGCGAGTTCCGGTGCCGACCTATCGTAGACTAGCAGGATTTTCCCCTACCAGATATCTCCCACCAGCGGGGCACCGTCCCAGCCGGGACAAGTTCTAACTCCCTGACCGGTCTCCCGGCATGTGTGGTAGTGTAGTGTATGTTAGTGTAAGTGTGTGTGTGTGTGTGTGTGTGTGTGTGTGTGTGTGTGTGTGTGTGTGTCAGGGGTGAGGATAGGACAAGGAAAAGGAAGGAAATATCGCGCGTGGTCTGTGGTACTGTTGTTAAGGTACTTCTCCGGCATTCGCCTCGTGTTGATTGGAGAAACCACGGAAAACTACCGATCTGAGCTGCCGGACCCTGGAATTCGCCTCCAGACAGCGACTGAATTCGACCTAGCTGAAAAGCTAGTGTCGGAAATCCTGCCGCCGTCTGGACTCGAACCCGGTCAGAGGCACCGCAGTGCCATCAGTTGATGCATTGAGCCACCGCTCCCGATCCAACCTCCTCGTCACAGAGCAGGGATTCCTTTGGTGGTGGGTCCCGGGAGCAAGGAAGAGGGAGGGAGCGGGTGGGGTGGGGGGATCCATGCCTCCGATCGGAGCTTCTCATCGCTCGATGGAGCTACGCGAGCGCGAAGGGGCATTTTTAATGAGCGCTGGCGTCTCCTGCTCGCTGGCGCTCATAATGCGCTCGACCTCTGTAATTGGCCCTTGGAGTGCGTAATTGGGCCCTTCCGGCGCCTGTTCCTCGCGCATGCGCATCTCCCAGGAAGCCATCGACGTAATTCGCCGGTTTGTTCAGCATGTAATCTCGTTTGGTATTTTGCTAGGCCTTCGAGGAGGGCAATTAGGAAACAATCGAAAGGAGGAGGGTGGGGCCGACGGAAGCCCCTTCCCCGTGCCTCCTCCTGGCCAGAAGGTCTCCGTGGTATTGCGGGGGCAACAAGTACTCACTTCCACCACTGGGTACTGGGTTAAAATTCCGAACGATACACGAGAAATTTGTGGTGGTGAAAGCGGGTTCGCGGCAGTAATCTCTCGTTTCCCCTGCTTCTCATTCCACCGTTGCTGCTGCTCATTCCACCATTCCACCATTGCATTATCATTCGCGGGTAATATCGTAATTACCAATTCATGAAAATCATTCATTCACTTCAGGAATTACTATAAGGCTAGAACTTGGTATTATATTACCATTCCATTTTATTACTGTTGCACCAGACATGTTGGGGAATTCACACGCATTCACAGAATTCTCTATTAAAAAATCATAATCCTTCACAACTCATATTATTTCATTACAATTTCTTATCCATCAAAGTAATCATTCATTTTAAGTACTATCATGTGTGCGGGAACCATCAAAAAGTAATTTGTTTTTACCAAACTCGTACGGTGAACCATCTCGTGTAGAGCACAAATTCAGGATCGAATATTAAACTGACCAATAAATGGTACCCAGGCAGCAAAAAGCATCCCATGATATCATTTCACAGCGTTGTGAGTGCTTGGTAAGTCTTGTTGCATTACAATTAAATGCCGACTGTAAAGGATAAATCAGGCGATCAATGACGCATATAACTATAGGCATATGAAGAAATTCACCAGTGGGTTTACTCATTTTTCTTTTACGAATGCTTCTGTAGAAAGTTCTTATAATTAACTTTTAGTATAGTAATCTATTGAAATATTGTGGCAATTAGCAGCTAAAGAATGCCTGCGCGAGTATTTGCTATCACCAATACAAACTACGAAATAATCGTAAGTTGTGTGACTATTGCAGCTCTTTAGTATTTCAGATTGTAAACACTAATGTAACAACTCGATAGACAATAGTAAGTTATCTAAGAAGAGCGCGAAAACTATTTCTCGCACTTTTTGCAAATACTACTTTTAACCTGCCATGATTAACACTCTTTCTGAACTTATTCGTAAATGGTGTGAAGGGAGTCAATGTAGTATCTGTATCATATGCAATCATAAACAACGACGTCAAGACCAACGATACTTTACGTAATGATTCACAAACGCATCGTGCTGTTTCGCATACTATTAACTAGGAGGAAAAATACAGCTGTGTTGCCCAGGAAAACTCTTTATGCATGGTGCACGGGCATTATCAGTGCATCTATTATCGTGTAGTACCACGTGCTGCTAATGCAGTTAGCTGATTTGGAAGAAGCGCCCCGTTGATCGAAGTCGCCCCCCTTGGCCTCCAGCGCTACAATCGCTGCTACAGGAGTGCGCTTCCACGGGGGGGGGGGTCTGTGGCATCGACGCCGCCCCACCTGCGCCGGTTGCGACACGGCTCCGCACTCACCCTTACTACCCCGCCCCCCCACCCCCTAGCCATTCCGTGGCACCTGTTCGCGCCGCTCGCCAAAGACGGAACGCACGCCAAAGGGCAGAAATTTGGACAACTTTTGCAAATTATTCTGCAGGAATCTATTGATATTCTCTTTTCATTTAGTCTGCAGTTCCTTTGGTTGTTATCATTTGAAGGGCTTAGTAGAAAAAGGAGCTATTTTACATTTTTTTGTTAAATTGAGTTATTAGCATTGATTATAACTTCAAATGTTTTTCTTTTAATCCAATGCGGTATTTAAGTCCAGTATGGATTTATATGCTGTATTTAAAATTTTTAAAATGTACTGAGTTATATTAAGAGAGTTCTGGTAAAACCCTCCACATGTCAGGACTAAATCAATGTGCAATAGTCCCTTGTATTACTCCTCCTTTCAATTCTAGAAGTTTTGGGGGGAATCAAAAAATTTGTCGCATGTCCGAGCTAGAATTTAAAAATTTCCGTCGTCGATTGTCCCCGGTAAGACGTTTTTGTTGAGATGTAAGGATTCTGGATAAACTACACAGGAAGAGGATGATAATCAACAGAATAATGAGCATATTTTTAATAAGATAGTGAAATGAGTTGAAGAGGAAACGGGAGAACTCCGAAAACAGCTGCCACGAAAACGGCTTTTCCACCTGTTCCATGTATTTGGCCACACGAGAATTGAATTTTGGTCCCAGTCTGACCGCTACTCTACGGGTCGCTCCGTCATAAGATCTTAATAAACATAAGGATAAAATAAGGTAACTTATAAAGTGCCCCAAATTTGAAGTAGTATCACCCGACAAGAAATGCAAAGAAAGGGAATGTGAAATCGGAGATCTGTTGATGAGGAAGGCGATAATGAACCCTCGCTTGTTTTCGCGCTCATTACCGATTCCGCCTCCGCCTGCGCCCCTTCGCCGCCAGGAGCGCTGGGGTCTTCCTCTGACGGAGCGACGGCGCTGCGCGGAGCCCCGCCCCCTTATCGCTGCTTCCTCCTCACTCCCCACCCGGCACACGCACGCAGCCGGCCTCTCCCTCCTCTTCCACTCCCCGACACACCTTATCTTCCTTTTATTCTGCACCCGTCCCCTCTCTGTCCTCGTTTCGTGTCTATCGTCAAACTATTATTTCCCTATTTGTTCCCATAAACTCGTAATCATTTTCATTTCATATCTTTCTATAAACATCATTTCACATTTTGCAATGAAAATTGCAAATATGAAAGTGAATCTACGCTTCAGGAAGATAAAGGCGTTATGTTTAAAATATGTTTTCTTATTTAAAATCATCATGGACATTTGCAACGGTTTAAATTGCTTTATTAGATAGATTTTTAATATTATTTTTATAAGTACACAAAAGTTAAAATATTAAAGTTCAATTTTTCCTTTTGAGAGCAGCAACAGTTCTGATACAATTGAAAAGTTAAAGAATGCCGACAAGTATAGTGGCATTACTCTCTGGCGCGTGTGCTCCGTGCATTCCCAGCTCAGATCCTTCGACCTCCTCGCACCGCCCCAAGGCCTCCTCGATCATGCCCGCGCCTGTCTCGCCCTCTATTCACGAAAGACGTCTTGGAAGTTCGCACCAGACGTTTTAAAAGGAGTGCTGTATTAGGAAATTCATTCATCTTGTTTCCGGGTGGCTGTTTTCACCCTCCCCAAAGAAAACTCCCTTCTTCGTCTCGTGGATGATGTACGGCTTACTTGTCGATAAGGCCGGCAGTCTCTAGAAGTAATGAGCGCATTTACTAAGCCTTTCTTGTGGCAATCAGCGTGAGCTTTGAAGAGCGTTATGAGTAGAGGGGTGCGTAAAGGGGATTTGAGGGGCTTACCTGGTACTCTTGCCAAACCCCGTTGGATTTGAGTGTCTGTCAAGTAGCGTGAAAGCAGTTTATTTTCTTTCGAAAAGTTTTGACGGATGTGCTGTTCTGGTAAATAGTGTTTTATGCTTTTACATTTGCTGTTATGTTCTAATGTACTCAATAAATTCAGGTCGTCATTATCAAGAGAGTAAGTTGAAAAATATTTATTCATGTTAATCGATATCATGTTTTTCTTATTGTTTAAAAGCTTTTATACTTTTTCCAATTGTAATATAATATAGTTTTCACTCCTTTTTATGAAAATACAAAGTAAACAAATACATTTTATATAATATATGTACTGAAATAAAATTCTTTAAAAACACTTTTAACCCAAAAGGTTGAAGCGTGTTTATAACACTTTTGTAATATTTCGTGAAATTAAGCATTTATGTATTCTTTCTTGGTAAAGGACACATCAAAAGGAAATTACATTCAACACTTAGACCTTCTTATTCTTTATTTATTTTGCGAGACGTCAAATTTCATTAAATATGGTAAAGGACCTCCATGCAGGCACGCAGGCCTAAGGGGAGGTGAAGGTAGGGCACCTCCATCGGCACAAGGAGGTGCGTGGTGAGCACAACTTTGCAGCCCCCTTCACCCCAGGGAAGATCCTGGCACTCCTTGGGGAAGGAGGCTGAGTCAACACAAGAGCCGCCTGGAAATAACCACATAAAGATCTCAACCTATCTCGGTATTCGAACGCGGATCCCTCAAGTCAGAAAGCCACCGCCCTATCATTGAGCAACGCAACTCCGTTGAAGAAGATAGTTGAAATTGAGTTAGAAGAAGCAAATCATAAAATTAACCGATAAGTCATGTATACGGCGTTATTTACTGAATTGTTTCGCTTCATAGCTGTTTGACAGAATAATAATAGTTTATTGAAGTTTTAGAAGTACTAACGAAATATTATTTTCAAAACGGCTTGAATTCATGTTTCTTTGTTATTTTTTGAATTTGTGAAAGTATCCGTAAAAAGGATATTACCTTAAACAAAAAACGTTATTATGCTGGCAGTGCTATGGGAAAATGCTGAAAATATTTCATTCAAGAAGTGTTTACATATCAGGATCCAGATGTCGACTACATTTGGGGGATCTTGCTGCGTGTGGGGAATGCTGCTCGCTCAAGCCAGATTTTGCAGATATCAGCAACTTCAATGACGCTACTAGAATTCAAGCGCAATTCTTAATTGATTTTTTAGCTCATCACTTTCAAATAAATCTCAGGCGCTTTTTTACTCTTTATTGTCACTTTCATTCGTGCGTGGATGAACGCAAGACATATTCTTTCTCTTCTTGGTGTCGCGGAAAAAGACGTGCTGAGGGGTGCAGGAAGCGGCGGGTTGGACAACAAATGAAATGAAATAAAATGGCGGCATTTGCAATGCAGATGGGCAGCGGGCGGCTTGCTGATGACCGGTGGGGGAGCACGTCGCCGCCGATGCTAATGCGAGGAAGCCCCGCCAGGGGCGCTTCCTGCAGCGCGGGGGAGGGCGGCTTCGAAGCTAGCAAGGGAAGAGACGTCGATAATTTCGATATGATATTGACATTTTTATTTAAATACCAATAGAAAGTCTGTTTTGATACTGTTGAATCGATAACATTGTGATATGGAAATCAAAACTACTGTATCGGTGTCGATAACAATGGATTATCTGCAATTCACTGTTCCAGTTGGGTTAAACTTTTGAACGCGTTATTTTCTACCATTCTGACTTTTACTAGAAGAACTAAAATATAAAACTCGTTTGGCAAATAAATGTGAAATTTATCAATAAATATTTTTTAAATAGAATAATTGAAGTAATCCAAAATGTAGTGAAATGGAATAATTGTATGGTCTGACGTTGTGTAGCGACGCAGAGGCATCCTGGCGTGGGCGGACGGTTGAAGAGCGCGAGGTCGGGATGGCGGCTCGCGGGATGGTGGCGTTGGGTGCTTGCAGAGGGCAGACTTAACTCATGTGAATCACAGTTCTAAATAGTGTTAAGATAGATCATGTATTTTTAATACAAAACAACTGACTGATGTTAGAAATTTTAAAAAATTAATGAAAATCAATTGTCCCGAAAAAAGAACCTGTTTGCCTTCTCTTTTATCTAATTTTGTTACGTAATTTTAGCTGTTTAAATTGTAGTTCTTTGTATTCATTTACATGGTGCAATTCATATAATTACTTTTTTATTGAAATTTGAGAAGCCAATTCGAATTTTCAACACTGGAATGGTTACAGTAATTTCGCAGCATTTATTTTATGTAGGGCCTTTTGATAGTAAATTGAGAATACTCGGAACGCAATCTATCTGTCAAGTAAAATGAGCCATAATTGTTCCACGTATATGCGGACTTTTTTTTATTTTTCCTTAATATACTGTCATTTCAATTTAGGTTATGTTTTAATAATTAATTCTGTCGTTCAAAATTGCTTCATACTTTTAATTTTGTTTTTACTACGTTTCCTTTGTACGAAAAGAGGATATGGAGGTGAAAATATAATCATTATGGTTACGTATTGATAACTTACACATTAAAAATATACGAACAAAAATTAAAACGTTGGACATTGAATATAAATTGTTCAACAATATAAATACGTAATTATTGAGCTTTTTGCAATGACACGCTTTAGTTTAACAACTGGATTCAATGTTGGTGTTATCAGATAAACTTAGAAATTTATAAATTAAGTAATTTTCTTGTCCAATTCCGGAGGGTTAAGATAAAATCTTGTATACAGCGAGACGTTTTTTGCGTCATTTCATTTATTTGCACAGTTAATACAATGTTGATGTTTTCTCTTTTGCCTCTATTCTCGAGTTCAGGGAAATATTCGCTGTTCAAATTATTTTACTCCAATCTCATTTTGAAAATATTGTAGTACATTTCGTGAATGTCTGCTGTAAATTTGATAGTCATTCATGATTTTTACTTTCTCGCTATCGAAGTAGAGATGGTAACAAAAAAGTGGATAACTCCAGTTACTAAATTTCGAAGAAATCCTTTAACGCGTGGTGTAGCAAGAATGCATGTTTTGTGGGTCCTTGATACTGAGAAATCCAATGACGGCAAAACTACTCTCTGTCTGTCCGTCCGTCCGTCTGTGAACAACGCTATTGGCTAAACTGTTCAGCTGATTTGCTCCAAAATTGATATTTCCTAATTGATCTGGCTAATGTCCCGGCACCTTGAATTTGAAAGCGACATTTTAATTTTGGGGGTACTTTACATGAAGCCTCTGGAACATTTTCCAAATTTTTATTAAATATATCCTCTTATGTATTTGTACTGATCTCTAGTTATTTTTTTAAAATTGATTTCCTTCCGCTCTTCCTGATTTACCTTATTTATCCTTCCTCTGCTTGCTACTCTATTTGTGTGCCCAGTGACTCCTGCTGCACTCCGCGTTCTTAGGCCGCGCTGTCAGTCAGGCGCTGCGGAAGGGGAGGGCGGGAGGTGGGTAACCTCATTATCCGGGGCCGCCGCCGCCGCCCCGCGCCGCCCCCCGCGCCGCCCTGTCTTCCACCGCGCGGTACCAATCAGGCGCGCAGATGCATATGTAAGTGATTCCTCTGCTAATATGTGCAGGCGCAGGTGCGGCCCGCCCCCGCCCCCGCCCCCGCCTCCGCGCTCCGCTTGGCTCGGCGCCGCACTGCGCGCTCTGCGCGGGTCCGCGGCGGAGGCAGCTTGCGCGCACAAGCGCAGCGGGAGAGCGAACTGCGCCTGCCTTTAGAAGGGAAGGAGACTGGGCCTGACATCGAGGGACGAGGTGATAAGTGCGGCAAATGGGGGAGAGAGTAATAAAGTATGCGTGGAGGAGGAGGAGGATGCATGGAACAAGGAAGATGTAAGGAAGGGAGGAGGAGGAATAGGAGGAGAGAGGAAAGTACAGAAGAGGGAAAGATGAGAGGATAAGGGTAGGAAGAGAGGCAGGAGCAACATAGAAAGGAGAGAGTCTACAGACGAGAGAGGAAGCGCAGGGAGGGGCGGTGGCTCATGGGTGAGGGAGCGTGGGGTGGGGGGTGGCGCGGGCCAAGAGCCAAAGTGCGCAAGAGAGGAACCGTGTTCCGCCTCGCGCCCCATCTCGCGGAGGGGCCCGAAGATGCTTTTGCTGTAGTTACACGGATGCAAAGCTTTGTGTTGTTTGCGCATGCTCCAGGTCATGCCCAGAGGAGGTGCTGTAGACTCTTTACTAGAAATACTTACCTCAGAGTGCGAAATAATCTGGTGGGTTGAAGATACTTCCTCTTGATACCTTATTACTTCACTTTCGTACATCATACTGTTTGTAAAAGATTTTAAAGCTTAATATATTTTAACGCATCGTCCGTTATTCACTTTCAAGTTATTTATTGTTTATTCATAGTTCTACAAGTTGTTAAATTAATCTGTATGAATATACGGATAAAATGGTTACTTTCTGAATGAACACTTGCTGTATACGTATGTCATACTTTGTTGCATTATTTATCATTGATGAATACCTCATGGGTCTTTTGGTCTTCAAGTGTAACAAGGAAGCGCGTGGACTGATTAGAATTTGGCGTATGACTAATTTTGACACCTTTTGTGAATCTTATATTTCTAACTAATCACATAAATAATGCTTGGTTCTTATTATGTACAACATGATCAGATATCATCGATTTATTGACCTAGTATATGTATTTTTAGAACAAAGGGTAAAGTGTGAAGCAAACTGAGGTGGATGAACACTTTGCTGAGTAAATACTGGGTATTAATAATAGCTTATTTGAATAAACTTGCGACGTACAGTTGCCCACCGTATCTATCGTAATTTCAGGGAAGTGCAAAATATATGTATCGCACTTTTGCATATTCATCAGAAATGAGCCTCGGATATTAATGTATTTGACGTGAATATAATGGCCATATCTGGCCATGTTAATGTGTCAGGAAACATGGCATTGAAATGAACCGATGGAATATCACCGCGTCGTGCGTCCGCAGACAGCCAACGCCACGCGTCTCGACTGGCTGGGGGGCGAGAGAAGTGGCGGCCGGGAAGCCGCAAGTGCAGCAGCCGAAGCCAACGGCGCGACACGAGGAAAGGACTAAAATTTCCGCCCCCACCCCCGCCCCCATTCCCGCCCCTCCCCAATCCCGCCCCTCCCCCTTTCTCCTCCCCTCCCCACCCCTCATCCCTCCGCGCCCCGCCCCGCCCCCCCTCCCCCGCCCCTCCCCCGCCCCTCCCCCGCCCCTCCCTCGCTCCCTCCCCCGGCTCAGCGCTCGGCTGCGGATTCGGCTGTTCTCCAGAGGCCGCGAGCTGATCGAATCGCAGTATATCGCATTTCTCTTTGACGCGTCGACGCCCGCGGCGACATTGGGCGGCGGCGACGGGCGACAAACCGACGCGGCGCGACGCGACACGACACGACGCGACGCCGCCGTGATAAATCCGACCGCGACGCGGGCGACGAGACGCCGCGGCGGCGGTGGCAGTGGTGGTGGCGGCGTCCCGGCGGGCCGCCTCGATTGCCTGGGGGCGCAATGAAATATGGCCGCGGCCCCCGAGCGCACCCGCCACGCGCGCTGCGCACCTCCGCCTCACGCGGCCGCTCCGCCCTGTCAGCTGTTTCCTCCCTCTGGCTAAGCCTCCACTGTACCCCTCTGCCAGTTCTCCTTCACTCTACGCTGTGATTGGGCCTCGTGACTCCACTTCGTCTCTCTGCCTGCGTCCGCTTCGTCCCTGCGTGATCCTCTCGTGCCTTCGTCTCGTGTTCCCACCTCTTGCCTCCTTTTTATCCCTCTAACATCTTCTGTTTACCCTTTTAAGCAGTGTCGCTTTCCACTGTTTTATGTTGGTTTCTGCTTCGTCCCTCAACGATATTCCTCTGCCCCACCACACGTCTCCGCCTTGTTCTTTCGTCTCGTTCCTTCGCCTTATACGTCCGCGGAACGAAACATGTGTTTTATCTTTGGTTATTCGTTTCTACCACAGTAGTTTCTGTCTAGTGCAGTTCATGTAGGTCACAGAAAATGTATTTCGTGCAGTTCCAATAGGGTTTTGGATCAGTGAATGTGGTCTCCGCCCCGACCGCAGCCCCAATTCCCATCGCTGCCTCCCCGCCCCCCGCCTGCTCCGAACCCCAGCCCCTCTCCTTGAATCCCCGCCCCGCCCTTGCCGCCCCCGCCCCCACCACCGCCACCGCCACTGCTTTTGCGCCCTGAAGTCCTCACAGCGGAGACAAAAGCTAGCGGCGTCTTAACTTCCGTCTGCTGTCGAGGTACTTCCGAATCTGGAATTCTGATATTGCATTCGGGTCTTCTGTGTTTCAAAGTTAGCGGATAAAGTTGTCAAGCTCGTGACGATACGAGGTTTAATATGTTCCTTCCCGCAATTGCAGACATAAAAAGTGTTATTTGGTTAAAGAATGAGCATGCATTTAAAAGTAAATGATCTTGCAATGTATCTAAGTTAGGTCAAGAACGTTAGATTTCTTATTCGCGTAAATTGTTTTCATTTTCTCAGATGTCTATTGCCATTGTGTCAGATAAATAATTAAATTCATGTGAAAAATTTTAAAAATATTGAATTCTATAGAAACTGTATACACACAACACTTAATTTTAATATTACTAATTTATTTAAATGAAGGGAAAGAATTCACAGATTTGTCATTGCTTCGTTTCCACGGATACTTGTTTTACTATGGCCAAGATCATGATCTCTACTGAGATGTCTACTCCTCATGTAATGAATATTTTTAGCCAGTTATCATCGCGACATCATCCAAATAGCAAGTGTCAACGGAGCAATATTATATTATGATTACTGGTACTTGAAATATGCCCTTAGTTCTGAAAGAAAGTGGTTCATGACCTCGTAGAAACCTCGCACTCCTAGCACTTTCCAACGCAGTTCTCTGGCAAAACTTTCAGTAGGTTAGGGGCTGGCTCTTCCATTTTGTGGATATCTGTCTTTGGTGTATGCACAATATGCTTTAACCTCTTTTGCAATGAACATGACAGTTAACGTCTTTCGAAATGAACATAAACGATTAAATTGATACCGATATAATAAATAGTCGGTTCATTAGTTCTATTCACAAATAAAGATTAAATAAAACGAATAAGATAACGGTAGGTTTATAATTATTTGACATGCAAAGAGCGTGAAGAATGATTCTATTGAGCGTCTCATGAGCGATGATGTACGTGGTACTTTATGCGCTCTTACAAACTAAATTAGTTTTTGTCCAAGGAAATCTCTAGAATTTCTTCGCATCTTATTGCTGTAAACGAAAGTGTATTGATGTCAGATGACGTTAACGTGAATGTGAGAGCTTCGAGCATGCGAACTTCTACAATTAAGACTTACAACTCTTACCGGGAGGTCCTAGGTTCGAGTCCTGACGGCGGCAGGATTTTCCGCACTAGCTTGTCAGCTAGGTTGAATTCAGTTGCTGTCTTGAGGAGAATTCTAGTGGCCGGCTGCTGTGATCGGTAGTTTTCCGTGGTTTCTCTGATCAACACCAGGCGAATGCCGGAGCAGTTCCCTACCAAACGGACCAAGGACCGCACGCGATCCTTCCTTCCTCTTCCTTGTCCTATCCTCTCCCCTTACACACACACTTACACCAACATTCATTACACAATCACTAATTCCAGGAGACCAGTCGGGAGCTTAGAGCTTGACCCGGCTGGGGCGGTGCCCCGCTGGTGGGAGAGTTCTGGTTAGGGGGAAGCCCCACTAGCCGACGGTAGGTCGGCGCCGGATCTCGCCATCCAGCGGGGGAATATCACCGCCATCTCTCGAGAAATAACATGCACTACACTCACGTGACTAATGACCAAACAGTTGATACGCTCGGAAACACGAAAAAATCAATCAATCAATCAAGGTCTTACATGTAGGACGTTCACGTTCACGTTTACGTCTTCGCTCACCATTCTTAATGTTTCCATCGATAAGCACCAAGCTTTTACGTCACGTCACAGTTTCATTGTGGAACAGACTTCCTCGGAGTTCGTCGGCTGCTGGATGGTGCGCGCGGGTCGGGGGACGCGGGTTCGGAAACCGAAACCGCTGAAAGTCGCCGTTCGCCGCGCGTGCATTTCTCCGCGTCAGGCGTTAGGCGTTGGGCGTTGGGCGGGAAGGGGGCGTGGCCGCTGTCGGAATGCGCGCGTGTGTTTTGCGGCTGGCGCGGAGGACGAGCAGGCGCGGTGTGGCGCGTCGAGGCGCCAGTCGATAACCTCCCGGAAGCGGCATTTCCTGCATAGTTGCGCGCGGGCCCCTCCCTTCCTCTCCCCTCCCTGCCACGCACCCCCGCATCGTCTGCGCCCGCTCCCCCGCAAGGTGTTACATACCTAACCCAAGACAATTTGCAACTCGGAGCTGCGCGTGTATTAACTACCTTGGTATGCAAATGCCTGACGTTATTGGGAACTTGCAGACTTCTCCGGGGCAACTTTCTATAGTGCGGCGGCGGGGGCGGGGGCGAGGGGAGGGGGAGCAAGCGATGTGAGACGGCGTCGTACGGCGCTTCCGCAGCGGCGCTACCTGCGCTGATCCTTCCTGCGCCGCGGCGCCGCTCACCCTCCCCACCCTTCTCACTCTCTTGTGCTCATCCCTTCAGGCACTCTCATCTCCTTTCAGTCGTCAGACCCTTACTAGCCTCTGCTTCTTTCACTACCTCTCATATCCTCTCCTCTCAACTCCTTCATTACCTATCATTCCTCTCCTACCTTCTTTTGTCTCCCATTCCTTTCCTTTCACCTCTCTTCACCTTCCTTCAGATCATTTCATCTCTCCTGGCCACCCATACTTCCCTCCTTAGTCCTTTCCATAACTCTCCTGCACATCTCCTCAACCCTCTCAGTTCTTTCCAATTCCCTTCGTCCCCCTTCGGCATCAACAGCACGCTCGCCCTCATCAGGCACGCGACTCAACTGGAGCCATCGACGAAACACTGAGAGTTGGCGTTCCCGTGAAACAGAATAAGATCTTTGCAATCGTCAACTTAATAGTGTTCCAACATTCCTGTTTCATTGTTTTTACGGGAAAATTTCGGAATCTCTTTTGTCGTTACGTTTAATGTTGTGGAAAGAAATTTCTTCAACTTACAGTATGCAAAAAAAATAATATGATTTCAGAAATAAAATAACAGTATTTTTGTAAGTCTATTTATATAGACTTAGGAAAGTAGTTTTCTATTAAATACAATTCTTCAAAAGATTTTTCACTAAAACGAATGTGAAGAGGAAACCACCGGAACAAAATGATCACAAACATTTGGTACTAATGCACTTGAGCTACTAAAATCAAAAGAATCCGGGCTTGATGTAAACGCTAAACTTTGAGCTAAAAACCATGAAGTTCTAATAATTTAGCTTTACAAATGACTATGGTATCACTTTATTCAGGGATTAACGCGCAAACGCTTTCCAACAGTAAGTGTTTTTAATCCGAAGTATTTAATGCTTAGCACATTAGGTAGAATGAAGTTTGAGGTGCTGCAATGTATTAGAATAGTTCCTTTCATCATTTTGTTTCTGTCCATAAATGCTATTGTATATGTCAACGATACACAAATGGTACAATCTTTTCTTATACTCGTCTCTATTCTTCCAACTGCTTATTTGACAGCACGCATTGTCAAATTTCCAACATATTCCTGTCATTATTACTCCTTTTGCATAAGGAAAATAAAATTTTTCCACAAACCTATAACAACCTTAGAATAAATTTATTTTTAAGTCAAAAGCTTATTAGGTTTACTCTTAGTCCTAAAAGTATAAGCAAGTCTTTCCGAGAAAAAACATAAAAAGTGCATCGAAAATATCATAAAATACATTACTTAGCACATCCTTCATTTTGCTTGTGTGTTTGATTGTCTCTAAGGAAAAAGTAAAAGAAGAAATTTTGGGTGGTTTGAAAATAATTTTGACTAATATACTTAAATGCGCGCAAAAATTTTAACATTTTGAGGTAAACGTTTAAAGTGACCGTAAACGGTCTGGCTCTTTGACAGACGTTCAATATTGTTTAAGGTTTGCTTATTCCTCATTGATAAAACTTCTATCACAATCTTTGGCTGCATTACTATTCTGTAGTCATGTATATTTTTCTCAATTTTCCCGTTTCTCCATTGCATGTTTTGTTTTCTTCCGATGACATTTTAAAGTAATTTATTGAAAATACTCTGTATATTCATATGTATGTCATTACATCTTTCAATTTCCTTACCTATGAGTGTACTATAATTCAATTTTGTGTTCTGAGAGCAACCAATTGTGACTGAATCACACTCTAAAATCGTACGTCTGGACCACCGTCTGAATTCTTCGCGAAGCATAACGCATTCAGAGCAGAACGAACCCGAAAGCTCCCGGGCCTTCGTTGGGTCCTGTACGGGCCTCCTGGCCCGAAGCACACGCTCCGTTCATACCTATCCTCCCAAGACTCGCTATTCAAACAGCGTACCGCCCATAAAACGCCGCACTCTACCAATCCCGTGCGCTATGCGGTCGGATTCCGAAAACAAAAGCAGCGCGTCCGCGCCCGCGACGCCGGTGGAGGCGGTGGGGGTGGGGGCGGGCGAGGGGAAGGGAGGGGAGGGGAGGTAGCCGCATCACCTGCGAGTTTGCGTCAGCGAATGCGCCGCTGGAAGGGGAGGGGTGAGGGGTGTGAGATGGCGGGCCGAAAGGGTAGAGGTGGCCCTATGCCCTGCAGCCGTGCTCCTTGGCGTTGCTTCGGCTGTGAAGAGAGGGAAGTGAGCTATTCCATTACGCTCCCAACCAGTGGATTCTAGAGCAACACACGAGGAACGTTCGCCCTTAATCAAGTTTTTGGAACGGAATGCGCTTAATTGAATCTCTTCGTGCGTACCATCGTTGCTATGAATGATGCTTTTGAGAAATCAATTGATAAACAATTGACTGCTGAATAAATAGCTGAGGAGTCTTTTTAATAAGAGAAGCAATAGCACTTGTATGATAAACAAAGTTGGTACATTTTTAAACAAAACCTTCTCTCTAATTTTTTTTATTATTATGAACCCATTATTATGAATTATATTTATTTATATTATAATGAATACAATAATACTTCTCTAAAGTAAGAGACGCACTGACTAAAGTCAGTGATGATTTTGTCTCGACGATGTAAGCTTGAACTGTTATTTACTTCGATTACATCGCTGCTGCAGCTGGCCTTATTCTTCATTATTTGGAAATTTTCCCCGAGGGCGCTAAAAGAGCGCTAAATAACGTCGTTTCATCGGCTGCCAGGGAGCAGCTTTACAGCGCGCCGTTCAACGAAGGGATTTTCGAGAAGATGCGCTCTCGGTGAAGACATCCAGCTATCTCCCGAAAAGTCGTTTCCGCGTGCCCCTTTTACGCTCACAATTCTTCACACTAATCTCCGGGCTCCTAATAAAGCCGCCGCCGCCGCCCGCACCCTCTGCCACTGCCTCCCGTGTCATCCCAGGCCCCTCCACGCTACTGTTGCTGCCGCCAACACTGCCTCCGTCCCTGCCCTATCTCCGGTACCGACACCGCCACTTCCACATCCCCAGCATCCAGCAAAGATACTGCCTAAACCACCGTCCAGCAACAGCCGACAGCACTGGCTCGTCGACTGTCTCCACCACTGCGTCCGCCACCCCCTGGCTCCCACTATCAACACCCCCGCCCCGTACTGTCACAGCCACCGCCATCGCCGTTGCCTCCAACTCTGCCTCCGCCTTCGCCTCCGTCCCCGTCCTCGCGCCCCCTCCCGCCTCATTAGCCGCCACCATCAATGCTTCCGTTCTGCCCCTACCGTCACAGCTTCTATCGCCACCCTCTCCCTCTACCGTCACAGCCACCGCCATTGCCGTTGCCTCCACCGTCCCCGCTCCCTCCCTGCCTCCGTCGCCACCTCTTCGCCAATGGCTCCGCCACCGTCACCGGCGTCTTCTCGCCGCCCCTCCACCGCGTCGCGTCGCGTCGCCGGGGAGGGGGTGTTATTGACTCCGCGCTGATTCATATGCCGCGCGCGCTGCCTTATGATTCAATTTGGCGGCGATACGCGTCGCACTCGGCCGTCGCCCCCCGCCCCCTCTCCTCCTGCCTACCCTGCCGCCATCGTCGGCTGCCGCTCGTTGATCCCACCGCAGTCACTCTCACCACCTCTTATCGCACTTCTCTAGTCTTCTCTCCTCCACCATTCGCCACTATTAGCAGCTACTGCAGGCTCAGGGATTGCCACCTAAACATTGCATTGGTGCTTCTACAGATTTCTTCGTACTTTGAAGCATTGAGAATTTTTCAACGCGACAGTTGCATATGTTCTTTTGCAGGATGTAATCATATTTAGTACGAATATCCAAGGTCATACTTCAAGGTGTCAAATTCACTCCAATCTATGTCTTTCTGTCCTAATAGTTTCTTTCATTCGTAGGCAGTTCTTAATTCATTCTAATAGGTAGTCTTTTCACGAAGACGCCCAAAGATCCGCTCTTTCGTATTCAGACTCCATACGAAAGTCTGTTCCATCTCTCGTCTTTCCTTCGTACGTGCGCCTCCCAATGTTTTCACCTTCTCTCCTCCTTTTATTCCCTTCCTTCTCCTCATCCCCGTCCATCCCGTTTCTCCCTTTCTCGCCCTACACTACCTCCCACACCTCTCTCTTGCCTTCCTTTTTCACCTACTGCGTTTGCCATCGCCGCGGCGCCGCTTGACGGAGGAAGTGGGCGGCAGCTGGAAACGGCGCCGGCCACCGAGATCGCCTCTGCCGCTGCCACGGGCGTTGAGTGGAGGGGGCGGAGCGGAGCGGCGGGGAAGGGGGATACGCGCCAGTGGCGCCGCCGTCGGGGCGTTAACTGGCCATTGTCCGGCGGCCGCCCAAACAAAGGCCTGTCGTGACGCGACGCCGGCGCGCTCTTACGGTCGGGCGTTTAATGAAACGACACGGAGCGAAGCCGTGCTTCGTGGAAGGGGGCAGGGGAGCCGCCAGGAGGCGCCGCGTCGGAGGGGGAAGAGGGAGGGGAGGGGGTCTCAACGACGAGATGGGGAAGTGAACGCGACGTCCGCTGGACACCGAGCCGTTATGGCCCGGGGAATCGCCGCAGCGACGCGGCAATCGCAATCAGGCTTATTGTTTGGAGCGCTGCAAAGAGGAGACGGCCAAGGAAACGAGCAGGAATCAATAGGAGATAGGCAAGAGGATATGTGGAGAAAATGGTTGCTGCATTCAATGGCAAGGTAGGAAAACTAGTCAAGTGTTGTAAAATCGTAAGACCTGAATATATGTTAACAAAGAAGGGCAAACTATACATTCATGGTTTTTTTAGAGCAAGCAATACTACACTAGTTTTCATCTTGTTTTCGGATGTAAAGGCTCATACCACAACACCATTTACATGTGTATTCCTGTAACAACAATGCTTCCAGCATTAAACAACAACAACCATTAAAGTTAGACTTTATACAGATAATGAATGAAACAGAATGTCAGAATGAATGAAGGGTGGGAATATTCGCTAGGAGACATGAATTGGAACAAACAGCAGCATCTAAATGGAAGTGAATAAGAAAGGAAAGCTGAGCGTCAGAAACACAAGAGAGGAAACGGTCCCCAGTCAATTGGCGTCTGCGGGACTTTGCGGCAGATAAGACACGATTCTATCTTCCCGCGGCCTAGATTGAAGTGGGTCCAGTCAATATGACAGAGAATCTTCTGCCACCGTTCCCAAGTCACGTTCGCTGACCATATCTGATAGCTCTGAATGGTCAAGTTTCTTCAGGATTTGATTCATTTATTGATATCTCTTTTGTTGCTCCGGTATTTGTGAGATTTTCTATATAATTATTAAAAAGATAGTAGGTCCTGTAAATGGAATAAAAATTTATATTAACAATAATATAATAAAAATTGTTTAAAGGAGTTTAATTCGACATAATTTACTTATTTTTTCTATGAATTCGTTTGCAATGGGCAAATATTTAATAATCTTCATCATTGAAGTTTTTTAACGTAATTGGCATGCCCAATGGCTAGTTTTTCATTTTTATTTTTAATGCGTTGTTCACAATAATAACTTGCGTCTGTGTAACCATGTGAAAAATGCAGATAACAGTGGTTCCACATGAGTGGACAGTCAATAAAATATGTCCGTTTAACATAATTAAAATATACTTTTGTTTCAAATATTTCCAATGCATTTTCCAAATATTTCCATAATTTGAATGTATTATTAGCCTGCTTGTTTTACATTACATTGAAACTATTATGTAAGTACGTGTAACATTGATTCTGTATGAATTAATTACTTGTACATTATGTAGAGTAACATAAGTTTTTAATTTTCTTCGCCAGTTATTTAATACATTCTATTATGGGAAGTGAAACCCATACACATTTCGCTATTACATTTGTTTATATCAAGACATAAAATTATTTACTTTCCATGTCCATAAATTATTACTATTCCGTTTTCAATTTTGAAGAAGCTTAAAACAGTTCGCCTGTATTTTAATTAAATTTCGAAATTAATACTAACGTTATAGAACTTATCGAAAGTTTTTGACAATTTCTTCCCCATCCAGTACAAACATTTCTATGAATTAAGTTATAAAGTGTGTATATATATATATATATATATATATATATATATATATATATATATATTATATGTATATATATGAATCACAATTTTTTGCAGTGTCGGTTTTGGTTTTGATTAGTTTATATGTTCTTCAAGTTGGCCTCGTTTATTGGTAGATTTGTGTTTGTCTTTCCAAAACGAAGATCGGAGAGAAAATCTCGGTCCGTTGCGCGGGCAATTGCTCCTCCTTCAATTCCCAATTAGCCGCGCCTCGAGATGATCTGCGCGGTCTCTTTGAGCCGCTCCTCGCCCTCCCACCGGGGCGACAGAGAGCAACTTTTGTAACTGCGCCGCCAACTCGTTAATATTTCCATCAGGCGCCGCCGCCGCCTGCGCCGCCCGCGCCGCCCGCGCCGCTCCGCCCTTTCGACGCCGCACGAGACGCGCAGCGCCCGCTGCCACCAAGCGTGAGCTCGCGTGTGCGTGCGTGCGTGCGTACGCGTTCGTGCGTGCATGCGTGTTCGCGTATATGTATAAACTTTTGTGATCTCGTGACCGCTTTGTATGTTTTGGGTGCGAGTCTGTATGTGCCTTTGCTTGCGGTGTGATTTTGTGGATGATTATGAGAATGTGTTTTATGTGCACATGTGTGTTTTGTGTGCACATTTGTGTTTTGTGGATATTTGTGTTTGTTGGGCGCACGTTTTTATTTATGTTCGCATGTCTTTCGATGTTCGCATAAGTGAAATGTGTGTTGTGTTTGTGTATACTGTACATAACTAGAATGTGTTATACTCTATATATTTAAAACTCTAAGGGTTTTTTTATCAGAAAGGAACTTGAGCTTTCTACTTATCCAATCTTCTTGACTTTTGCTTTAAGTGAAAGGTAAAAATCTCAAGACGTGTTATCATAGACGTTTTTAAATAGGATTTTCAGTAAAAATTCTAAATTTTAATTATATATGAGAATTAAAATTAATAGAATGAACGTGAATTTGCCATCATTTCTCAATTTTTAATTTTTGTTTCGTTACGCAAGTTGCAATCAATATTCAAAAAGCAGTCGCAATTTCGTCAAAAGATGACAGCAAGCAATTGAGTTTGAAGTTATAGGTATATTTACAAAGGCCATGACAGTGAATTGCTGTATTACAACATAAAATGGATATGGAAATGGAAAAAAAATCGTATTCGTGATGAAGTTTCTTAATTTTTTAAATATCAAGTAGTACAATTTTCGCGCACTATATACCTGTACAATCTAACTCCGTGGATGTCGAAATGGGTGTCGGAAGACAAGAAGAAATATTTACGAGTCTTTCATTTTCAAAACTGACCCTTCTGGAGTTATCCTCTCAATGAGTAGTCAATTTATGACGGTTTCCTATTACTAATAGTTAACATTACATTCCTATAATTCATGAGCAAAATTAACAATTTCATATTGTGAGTAATATTTTTACTTACAATACGAAATTGTTAATTGCCACCTAAGTACCTTAAGCATCAGTATATAACTTTTTGCCGAACGAATGGTGAAATTTAAACAATGATTTAATGGAATTTTTAGTGGATTATACGACATTCCTATCTTAATATCTCAGAATACTCAATTGCTCATCAATCTAAGCCGCACAGCATCGTTAAATAACCATCTAATTTCGAATTGTAATGAGACTAATATCTTTTGTCGTAAATAACTATTTTGGAATTTTGAATGAAGAATTGGAATTAAAATATCTCATGCGGGTCGTCCCCTAAAGCCAGCTGATCATGCTACCGAATGCCCCGCAGTACCGTGTTGTACGACGGGTTGCCGGCGACGGGTTGCAGGGGCTGAGGCGATGGAAGGCTCGGGGAGCGCAGGCAGGATGCGGTCTGAAAGACTTGTGTCTCGTCGGCCTCTGCCGAATGCGGTGATAGATGGCGCTGCCTGGAGCGCGTTTGCCTCCGCAGCTTTTGAGATGGATCGCCCGCGGCCGAATCGAAAGCGACAGCCCCTGCCGACGTGGGGCTTGTCAGCGACGGCGAAGAGCTACCGAATAATATCTGACCGCACGTCGCAGTCGTTTCGTATTTGAGGTCAATTTGCTGGCAGTTTTGAGCCTACGATGATCATCACTGGCGGCGACGAGCGCTAAGGCATAGCCTTGAGACTCGAGCGGTCTGGTAATTGAAAGGGTGCGGGTTCGCGACTATCGCGAGATCCCGGCAATTTGCGGAATCCGTTCTGCATCGGAGAGTTGTGATGCCTGCCCGAATAGAACTCGTACGCCGACAGCTCTTATTAGGAGCTCCTCAGCGCTTCCAGGTGAATGCCGGAGAAGCACCCTAGAAAACGGGCTACGGACCAAGCATGATCCTTCCCTATCCTCTCCCTATTCCTCATTTTCAATACCGAGCGAGCCGGGCTCGGCTGATCAACCACACACTAATGCGTTCTATTCCCCAATGATCTGTAATAATATCTGTATAATGTCAGAGACAGATCAAGTTAAGAATATAAGCCACGAAAGAAGTAAGTGGAAGATCAACAAATAATATGAAATTGTTTACTTAAAAATATATTCGTGAAGTGGTGAAGTGTTATTCAGAAAACAAAAACTCTCTAATGTGCATTATGCCAAAGTCTGTTATATCCTCGGCAGATGTGGGGCTCTGATATTTACATTATTTTTAAAATTAATCCCTGCTAAGTGAATTTGTCTTTTTAATTTCTATCAATCGACATGTATTATTAAACATAAAATTATTATATATGATTTCCGTTCCCAAATATGTTTCAAAGAATGTAGTCATATTGAGCAAATGGTATAGATGTTATTTTATTTCTCAATGAAGGGGAGCTCAAAGCAAAATAAAATATAATTATTAAGAATCAACACAGCATCAGTGTGGCTAATTTCGTCGGCGCCATTACTCCTAATATGCGCGACACGCAAGGCCCGGCCACGCCCATCGTCGCCGACTTCCCCCCCCCCCCCCGGCCTTCGTCCTGTGGGTGCTGCTCCTAGATACAATCGGCGCATTCAGCCGCTGCATAACTCACCGGCGGTGGACATTAGGAAGTTTCTGGGGCGGCCTTTGTCTCAGGGGCTTCCGCTGAATTCCATCCCTCCCTTTCCCCCGCCCGTTCTACCCCCCTCTCTCTCTCTCCAAGTATCCCCCCATTCGCATCACCCTCTCTAGCCCTGACCGTCCCCTTCGTTTTATCCCTCCCTCCTTCTTGCCCCATTCTACACCTCTTTCTCCACCCCTTCGCTTCTTCTTCCTTCCCCGCTCAGCCCCTTCTGTCTCATCCCGCCCATTCTGTACCGCCTTTCACCATTCAACTCTTCTTTCTCCAACGCCCTTTCCACCACTTCTGCCCCGCCTACTCAAATGCGAAGGGC
This sequence comes from Teleogryllus occipitalis, assembly GCA_011170035.1. NCBI lineage: Eukaryota > Metazoa > Arthropoda > Insecta > Orthoptera > Gryllidae > Teleogryllus > Teleogryllus occipitalis. Next base: position 65,707 of record BLKR01004777.1, on the reverse strand, counting down.
ATAGACAGTAGGAAATGAAGGTCGATGCGCATAGAAAGAGTTAAGAAGGTGTGTTTTCCGTGTCAGATGTGCTTGAGGAGAGAGAAGAGGTGAACTCGTCCATTCATTTGTAAAGTTTTAAATAATTAATTATTCGGTTCACGTTCACGAATGCAAAACAAGAATCAAGACATGAAGTCCACGCAGGAATGAGAGCTTATCATTAGATTTGCCGGTTGTGAAGCGCCCCAATGTGCTAGATCAACCTGTTCCGATTGCTGTAAGTTGCTGTACGTGGAGATTTTGAAAAGTAATAGCAACAAAAATTATCGAACTTGTACAAAATAAGACCAAGAATGTTAGATCAAATTTAACGCCAAACGAAAATATTTTGGTATGAATGCATTTGGAATGCCCTTAATTCAATTTCAACTGTCATAAACTTCAAAAGTCATAACCAATACCTGATGCTTCGGAACATAGAGTCAGATGCAATTATTAAAATTATAAATTCATGACATATTTTTATTAGATCTTTAACTACATTTGGGACAACACAGTGGCTATCAATCAAATGTGCTGTAATGTGGTATTGGCTTTAGCAAATATTTTTAGAAACATAAAAAGCGAAGTCTTTATCACGTCATCACATAGTGTCAAGATGATTTAACATGCAGTATTAACCGCTATGAAGAGTGCAATTTATTTGCGGCTTCTAAGCCTGCAACCATAAAATCCGAGCGACTTCCGGCGGCCGCCACTGCGAGTCGCCGCCGGCCCAACTGGGCAAACCCGCAACGCTCGCGGGCTCCAACGCCGCCCCCGCGGTCAACGCCCACGCTGCACTGACTCGTCGGCCAGTGCCGCCGCCCCACACACACGTCGCCTTCAGTCGCGCGAGGTGCGTCTTCTGGTGGCATCACGATGCCATTTCTGCGGAAATAATTTTGGAAACTCCGTCGTTTTCAAATTCCCAAATAGAGATAATACTGGCAATATAAAGAGAGTGAGGATAACTAAACACTCACTAAATGCAGTATATATCGCCGTCTTAACGTGCTGAAGCTTTGTTTACTGCACGATAAGGTTTGCATGAGGTGCAACGTGCGTCGATTCAGAGACATAGTGCACCAATGTGTACGCGAATGAAGAAAACTGTGAGTCGCACAGCCAAAGTTCACTTTCACCAAAGTTCACAAAGTACATTGCACACACTTGGGCTCAAGAAAGGTTTCCCCTTGGCACCGCTAGACTCTCTCCTTCTAATCGCGTGTTTCGAAAGTTTTGTCACCATGCCGCCCGCTCCGCCCACTCTCCCTGTCCGAATTTCACTGTCAACATTTGTTTTTTGTTTTTGTTTTTTTGTAAATAGCAAAAGTTTAAATTTTTCCGGCATTCTCCTATAACTACAACATTAAAGAGATATATTTTTTCTTCAAATAAAACTTGTTCTCCATAATTAGATTTTTAATGAATGTCATGTAAAAGTTATTTTATAACAGAAGTTTTAACGAAATATGGAGTGAAATGCACAATATTAGACAGCAAAAACGATGGACAATATAAAAAATATTGAAAACGTGTTTTTCTAATAAGCGACTCAAGTTTGTTTCTTTGAACTTTTTCTAAGGAAATTGCCAAATGCACTGAATAACGATTCGTAAACGTTATTTTGATGTATTCTTTTAATTTTCCAAAATTTACACGTATGCAATTTATTTGAACTATCTTTCACGTCATTAATATATACCTTACGCACGCTTTTATACATTATTGGATTTGTGAGTACAAGCTCTTCAAATGATTTCTAATGAAGTGTCTCGAAAACCCAAAAGTTATGTGAGAAAATAAGATCAAAATTAGTCATAATGAGAAACTCTCAACCGACATTTTAGCATTAACAGTTCCTATTTTTCAATAAAAATTAGCATAAACAGTAAGGTTTATTCTTCTCTGATGTTCTTTTAGTCATATTTTAATTTTATTATTACGGCACCGAAAACGTTAGAAACTATGAAAAAATATAGTTTTAATGACGACAGATATCAGCTGGGAATTAACGCTTCTACGTATTTGCCTTTTCCTTCTCGGCTTTCGTTTATGGTGAATCAGATTCAATGGTTGTGTAGATAAATTTCCACGCGGTCTCTACGCTGAAGGGGATGGTACAGTATTTTCTTCTAAATTTTTATGCCTTGCATTGTTTATTATGGTTTTCTGTAATTCAAGAGATTGGATGAACTGAATTTAACTGAATTTGGAGATTCTAAGTGTAGGGACATTGGTGCGCGAAATTTTGGATGTAGTTAATGTGTTTGTTTATTGGTTTATTTATGATGTTATTTATTGAAACTTTTCCTTGGAAGGCGCAAAATATCTGGGTTAGAACTGGGTATTGAACAATCGAGAATGTCACCAAATATCGTCGATGAAAAACAGTGTTCCAATTATATAAGAGTCACCTCGATCAGCAAAGTTGTAACTGAATCAACACTACTGAGCGGAGCGCGATCTGCACCGTGCCTTGGTCCACAGAAACGAGATAAATATTAAAACCGACGTGCTTCTTCACAGATTAAGAACAAATTGTACATCATCATTTGTAGCAGCAGTTTCACAACACTTACACGAAATAATAACAATAATAATAATTATTATTATTATTATTATATTACGCTGTGTTAGAACCATTATCTTAATTGTGAAGGAAATGGCGCAAGAGACCATCCAGAGCCGAGTTCTTCATACCTGGTTCTTTTGAAGCTTCGACTTCCCTCCTCAAAGGCCAAAATAGATTTTTAGCGAATTTGAAATGCCCACATGTTCCATTGCCAATTTCAAGCGATTGGAATCTATCCCGTGTGTGACTCTTCACACTAATGTCTGCCCATTGTTTAGGCAATACTCTTCAAGATGCAACATACCAACAAGGATTATTCTCTTTTAAATGCTCATATTTTAAAAATGAAAGAAATCTCGAAGTGTGTCGATTGAGAGGAGTTAGCTCTCACATCATTTATACTAAACTATAATAATTCTTTAAATAATTTTATTTATTTTAGGTCGCTTGAGAGACAGACGAGGTCATTAGTGACAACTACGAGTTTACCACAAATAACAACATTTTAAACTTTATAGCAAACCTATAATAAACAATATTTTACAATACTGTAAGTTATTTCATGAAATAATGTAATTGTTAGATATTTTCATGTTAATTTACAACCTTATATGCAAGATATCGTAACGATTGATCTTGAGGCCAAGATATTTTCTTGTATTTTCGACCCATGAACATTCAAACTTACTGCAACTTGTAGAATGGATCTCTCCACATTTTAGACAGGCGTCTGGATCAGATTTTTTTATCAGATAGCAGTGGGTAAGAGATGAGTGGTCATTTCTTAATCTTGTGAATATCACTTGCTCTTTCCTTTCTAAACGAGTATTGAGGAGTGTTAAATCTTTTAATAATTATCACTAACGATCCCATAAATTAATAGGGTAGTTCCTTAAGGTCTTCTGGAAATCATTTAAAGAACTAGGTGAATCATTTATATGTTGATCAACATTGAGGAGATGAGTCGTTTTTTTTTGGCAGATATTCTGCTTTTCTGTATAGTCATTATTTCACATATTTATAATTTTGTATTTCAAAATATAAAATATAAACCAATGTACTTCGTATTGACACGGAGATTCATGCAGGTTGCCAGTTGTCCAACACCCAATAGTGTCATCACAAAATGAAATTCCTCTGAAATATTGTAGAACGGACAGATGACTTGTGTTCTCAGTATTGAGACAAAAAAAGAGGATGTTTCTCACACGTGGGAATCTCTTCTCGCGATCTCGTGACACGAGCAGCCACAGTCGTGAGGCGGCGGGGGTGGGGATCGGCGGGGGCAGGGCGAAAGCTTAGCGGGAAAGAGGCGGGAGCGGGGTGCGGGTCGGGGGCGGAGCGGGACGGGGGCGGGTCGGGAGCGGGGCGGGAGTGGGTCGGAGGCAGGGTGGGGGGCAGGGTGGGGGAAGAGGGGCGGGAGCGGGGCTGGGGCGGGGGGCAGGCGGCCGCGCCCGCGCGCTTTTATCTGCTGCGCAGTCGATAACTCGCGCAGCGGCCCGCGGCGCAGTGCGCAGAGCAGTATTTCATTCGGTTGGAGATTAGCCCAACATACGTCACTTCATCCCAATAACTCTGCTATCGACATTATAATTCACAGGAAATTTTGTTAGACTACAATTTAAGGGCTTGTTCGTGTAATCAATTACCGGCGTTTCAATTAGGCCGGTGCGTGAAAGGAGGCGCTGATGAATGTGGGTGTTGTGGCGTTGCGCGCATTGCGCTGGGGGGGAGAGCAGAGGGGCACCTGCTACCTTCTCTTTCCAAGATGATGACAGAACTTCATTTGAAACGATCATTATTTCCGGGATGACACGACCGTTCTTGAAGGTTTTTCGTACAAAAGATACTGCAGTATATCATTTTCCATGCCCCCAAATATGAACCAATCATAATTTTTAAGTTATATATGCCATAGTAACTTAACATTTAAAACACTCGGTTTTCAGAGCGCATGCCAATGTTCATCATTAGTTTTGTCACACACAAATATTTTTTTAAAAGTTTGTAGTATTTATCTAAAAGGAGAATACTATGTGTTACTAATTACGAACATAAAATTAATTTTATAGTTTTAGATGTCATAACAAAAATTATTAAATAAATTTAAAAACGTAATAACAACAAAACCAACCTTTTGATTTGTACCTTGTTTTTTCTAATTGCTTTTTATACATTCTTTCAACCCTGAAAGTTTGAAAGTGAAACTATAAAAATACGTATCTTATAAACAGAAACAACGTACGAATGAGCGCTAAAGACAGAGTAACTTTCTTAGCAAGTCACACAGCGCTGCCCAATCGCGGCGCCTCTCCACGGTGTATACGCCCATCTTGATGGAGAACTACTTCACTAGGATCTTCAGAAGGACCAGGGTATTTTTTTTTTCTTTTTAGAAATTTTATTTTCACACATTGAAATTACACTGTCGACGGTGTGTTTTTCTGGTACGGTTTTTAGTCATATAAACCTGTTGGCTTTTAACATTTGGGCTTCTTTATGTTCTTTTTTACTTTTAAATTAAAATAAAATTCCTTCACTGTTAGTCTGTGCCCATTCGAAAATTACTTTGGAATTCGTGATCTGCGTTCCCTGCATTCATAGCAATCTTTTAATTGTTCCGCCTACGCCGTCACAAGGGCCCTTGCCACGAATGGTAGCAAAGAAATGCCATTCAGCTGATATTTGAAAATTAGACTTGCAACAATTTAATGAAGTTCTGACAGGAGAATGTCTGAAAAGAGTTAAATATTTATTTACATTACTGATTGTGGCCCATTCTTTAATTTCTGGTAGCACATACTGCTCTTAGTGGTTGATTTTCTCTCTTCACTGTCTGTCCCTGTCTCAGGTGTATGATCTCTGCAAGTCATTTCGATATCTTACACTTGGACTAATGACATACTAATAGATCTCCTGTGTTACATCTACTAATAAATTGGGTATATTTTTACATATCTCCTGTGCTATTTTTCTTCTTCCTGCGCGCTTGCTATGCTTTTGTGTAATAAATGGATTGCAACACCACACAACAACTGTTTAATTTTTTAAAAAAAGTTTAGACGTAAAATTAAAATTTACATTTCAATATCACGGAAATAATTTAACGTTTCATCAAGAAATTTTCGTGCCGGCATAATGAAGAAATAATGTTCCTTTGTACCAAAAATTGTGCAGAAAATGTTAGTTTTGGAATTATAAATATTTGTTTAATTTATTTCATAGTTATTTATAGTTAAAATTCTTAATCATGCATTATCTATTTAAAATATGATGAATTACGTTTGCAATGGTATCTCTCTCAGTTTGCTGCTACGAAGCATATGCATTCCAGAATATTTTTAATTATACTCTACGGCAAAATGTTCCCAATACTGTTTTGAATGTTGTAGGAAAAATATTGATCGTATTTGACACTTTAACTTATTCTTAAGAAGGCATTAACATATTAGAAAACAAACTGTCCTAAACCCACTGTCCTAAACCTAAAATTTTTAATGAAATGACCCATGATCTATAAACTCTATGAGGTTCTATGACATTTTAAAATTGTACGTTAGAACTCAGTTATCTACGGAATTTTAGAAAAAAGTGGTATAATTAATTGTATTTAAAACATATTTAAAACAGTAATTTACGTTACCAGAACTAAAAGTGTTACATTATAGGCAAGGTATTTCTAACCAAGGTAACCAAGGAGACCAAGGTGGTATTTCGAAACGAGTAAATTTTATTTTATTCACGGTCATGTTTTGTTGTTTTAATTCAATATTTCAACCTGCCTTATGGATGTATGGCTGTTAATACACAATTAAATATGGCACCAGAGCCCTCTTGTATCTTGATATTAAGAAAAAATATCAGTGCGGCGAAGAGTTTTAAATTTAATGGAAAGGAAGCGTGAAGCTTCGAATAATAGAACAAGTCAATCCAGAATTAGAGCGATTAATACTTAAATAGTCTGAAAAAACGCATAGGAAATCCATTTGTAAAAATATAAAAATGTTATATTAATGCTGATAATGATGTTGACATACATTTCATATTTGCTCATCTAATTTGCAACTACAACTATGATTTAATATATTTTGCTTGGGTGAGTGTATTTCATTCTGAATGCTCAAATGAGTAATATCGTTGGTGGTAGTGACGTATAAGGAAACAAATCATAAGCTTTGGAATGAAACTTCGAAGTTCATTACTTGAAATGAGAATTTATTGCGGTACAATGTACTGTAAAGTTTCACTTTCCCACCCGCTTTGAAGTACTTAAACTACCCAAATGCGACTCACTGAAATTAATCAACGTCACGATCCATAATGTTTTGTAACGATTGTATAATCGTTGCTACGATCCAGGATGGATTTCTAAAATTTGCTTGATGCGCTAAACATCGGCGAGTTTGTATACTCTTATGCGATTGGTTTGTACATCGACTTCTTTGATAAGTGGTTTCTCATCATTTTAGCCGAATGCTGAGCTACATATCGGTTCGTTGGTCGCGCACAACCATTTTTTCACACACTCTCCACTCAGATCTTGGTATCAACTGATAAGCTGCGAACTGCTTTGTGGTTCATTAAGCAAATAATATATTGAGATATACAAAATTTCTCTGCATTAATATCTGGCAAAGATCTTAGCGTCTGGCTTGCTGGGTCAATGGGTCACGATATATTATAATCCTTATTACCTTTATAATAGATTATAGGATCCGCAGACTATACAGCGCAGCTGGGAATCTGAAATAGAATGATTCTATTCCTAGTTCATTACTGTTTGGATTGACTAAAGGAAAGATCACTTTCTTTTCTAAAGAACAAAATTTAACAAAGTTTATTGTTACCTTTTTAGCAAACAATTTAGTGAATTTAATAAAATGATTGGATGTTATGCCTTTTATCAAGATATCTTTGAATTTACAGTTTTAAACCGCGGTTAACTTATCTATTCTTCGTTGATGTCCCTCGTAGACTTCTCAGTCGAAATATCTTGCGAGCTTGCCGTAGTCCAAAGTCCCAAGAAATCCTCTTCTGCCCCTATCCAAGCTGGTCTCAAACTATCAAAATTATCAGTCCCGATTACGTCCTATGACATAGTCCCGAAATCTATTACTCGATTACCATTCCCAACAAAGTCCTAATTTATGCATCAATATTATTTCCACATGCAATATCTGCAATATCATTTATTGTCCTTAAAATTTCACGATCTGATAACCCGATTCTGACTATCTGTATTATACTCGTTCCCTCTCACGAACCTACGATCAGTTCAGAAACGCGATGCCGGTCAGAATGAAATCTTCCTGCATGATTCACCCTCGAAGACTTCGTATTAAACTACCTTCCTCTTTTTTCATAACATTTGACCGTCCTTCTCTCACCCAGCCAATCCATACGTTCGTTATATTTTGGTGTAGCTGACCTTTCGATCGTCTAAACTTCTTCGCCCAATCCCAAATTTTCTACTTTCGGCATCCAGCCACCTCTTAATGCATTTACAAAAAACAAAAACTACATTGTTTATTCACGGTCGTTGCTAAGCCCTTGCTCTCGTGATATTTCCTAATGCATGTTCCACCATATAGTCTACAAATAAATGTTAGTTTATTTTCATGTGACATATCGGTATGTCACAATATAAAAACAAAAATGATAAATTAATAATGATTTCTTGAAAGCTGTTACAGGTACAACATGTTATTTTCAACGTTGTAATAACGAGCTCTAGCTTCCTATGAAACGTCCCAAGAAATGCTACACTATGATATCTCCTAAGAAAAAATAATTCGTGAATACAATGAACTTAAAACTTTCTAGTAATGAATCAGTGTTATAAAGGGGATGCATTACAACGTTGGTGTAACAAGATTAAAGTGATCTCTCATTGACGTTAACGTAGAACGTTAACATGAGCTGCGTGACTGGACTCCGTAGGGCACCCGAACAGTGGAAGCCCTCGAGAGGCGGTATTAGCCGGTCGCCTCCCCCCCTTTTACCCCTTCCCCGACCCCCTGCTGCCGCCGCGCGATAATCGATTCTTATTTGCGCCCCTGCGGTCCCCTCCCTCGGGCCGCCGAGCCGGTGTCTATAACAGATGGCTACAGATTGCGGGAAACCGAGTTAGGGAAATGCGTCCCACCCACCGCCCCTTATTGCGTTTGATTCGGCCACAGAGGCCCGCGCCCGTGCCCGCGCCCACGCCGCTCCCGCACCGCCCCGGGCGAAACCGACCCGCCCACGCCGCCCAAACCTCGCAAAAAGAAACGGCGCCCCCACCGCCGCCGCCTCCAGCGCCATCGATCATGTGGGGTCGCGTTTCGCATCCGGGAGTTCAGCGATCGGCCGCAAGGGGCGCGGTTGTGGCGGCGGTTCGCACTTTCCCTGGACGTCGTGGCAGGCGGGGAGGAGCGGGGCTGGGCGGGCCGGGGCGGGGCGGGTCTGCGCAATCGGAGATTCCGAGAATCAGAGGAAGCGACGGAAATGAGCTCCTAACAGAGGCTGCGCGGGCGGGGCGGGTGGCGAGGGCGGAGAGGCCTAATGCTCGCCACGCTCTGCCCGACCAGGGCCACTGCAGCCCACGAGGCCGCGGAAGGTTTTCGATTTAGGCAATTACTGCTTGGGATTCAATATTCCCAGAGCACATGGTCAGTGCATGCATTATCATACAGATTCTGCGATTTTTGAAAGGCCTCATTACTACTTCATTGTTAATATTATGTTAGATAGTTTCCAGTATAAGAATGTTATCGCCCTCCAAAGTATCTAATTGATACCCTAATTGTATTACTTTCTTTCGCACACGGCAGAAGGCGAATATTCCCTACTTTCGAATATTGATTAACATAGTTGTAAATGTCGATTTACATTAATGATTTGGCATAAAATTGATTATTGAATACTATGTTTAACAATTTTAAATATAAAGTGTTACAATGAATTTTGAATGAATTATTTGATTATCGACAATAATTTTAATGTGTTTTAATCATGAGCGGAATTTACCTTTTCCTTGAATACTATCCACCATCGTCTTCCACGAGTAACATCTACCTCATTCAAGAACATTGGGTATCTAGACGGAAAAATATAGTATTTTAATGCAGTTGAAAGCATAATTTTCTTCGTGGATTTCAATTGGTAATTGAAATACATACCACTATCGATTCCTCAAAGCACCGTGGAGAGGCAATACACTTCTGGAGAGTTAGAATTTCTTTACTTCTTCCTTTACGCATTACAGCCGCATTACAGCATTACAGCCGTTTTCCTACGTAATTTGTGAAGTTACGTATTGACCAGGCTTCATTAGTTGATTTCCGAAAATTTGACTAATATCGCAAAATACGTAGGTTAGGTTTAGGTTGGGATCTGCTTGTTTTATGTCGATAATGCCACGTGTCCGGTGTAATCGCAGATTACGCAAACGAGGGTTAAATCATTATTTGACGTGCGTTTGCCTGTCTGCGATGGAAAATATGTGATGGGCTTCGCCGGTGAGCGCCAGGCCATCGCCATCGCGAGCGCTTTGCTCTCTCTCTCCCGCAGCACCGCGCAAATCCACAGGCCGAAAAAGACCTCGTGACGGCGACTTGGAACAATGGAACTGTCACATCTCAGTGCAGTGCTTACGCATGTACACACAAAACATCGAAATGAGTTAACATCATTTTATTCGCTTGATGGTATTTACGTTGGGAACTATATTCAGTATTACAACTTTGTTTTTTAAAAAAAATCATCAACAGGCGTCGTATGCTCAAACGTTTTGAACAAATTTGTCCGTTTTCAAATGGCGACGCAACACTGAAAACCTGCACTCCCAACTCTTGTACTAAACTGTGGGCCATCACTTGTCTAACGCTGAGATTTTGGGAACTGAGAATGTCTGTGGATAACTATGTGTGTAATGTAGTTTCCCCGCAAAATAATCTCTGAAGGGTATTAATCATACATAATCAGTGTTTAAATGAGTAGGCGTTATAAGCAATGAGGGTTTCTCAAGAAAATTATCACCGTGTGCAGTGAAACTATTTTCAATAATGAAGGGTTTTGTATATAAAACGCATTGGAAATAAATGAATGAATTTTTTTTAACATTATTCTATGTCTAAATAGTGAGTATACTCATGACATCGCTAAATTAATCATTGATAGCTAATTAATGTTTGGAAAATAGTCCGTCATACAGTTTCGAATAACTCCTCGTTATCTCTTCGATGTTGCTTTTTGCTTCCGCCCCTGTTTTTATTTTAAAGTGGATATTTGGTTTCAAAACGGTTTGTTTTGCTTCGTTCAGGCGCATGCAGTTGTGGCAATATTCCCAATACCATTGAAGTGATTTTTTCAAGGGACGCCACGCGGAAATATATAATTTGCCCTATTGAAAACCAGTGCATGGCGCATGCGCGTCGAGTTACGGGGGTTCGCCGTCCACTCGTGCCGTGTGGAGGGCGCAGCAGGCGGCGCTCGCGGAGGCGCCGCGGGGTAGGAGGCTTGCCAACCTTAGGGAAAATAAATTCCCCATATTTGCGTTGCCTCTGCGAAATCGCCATTCGGGAGATCATAGTGTTCCTGTGCCGACGTTGCTGAATTTTTAATACTAGCTAGTGGATACTTAGGTTGAATCCAAATACTCTCACTGGGAGCGGTGGTTCAGTGCATCAACTGATGTCACTGCAGTCCCTCTGAAAGGGAGGTCCTAGGTTCGAGTCTCGACGGTGCTTAGTCCCGACGGCGGCATGATTTTCGACACTAGCTTTTCAGCTAGATCGCATTCAGAGGAGAGGAGAATTCTAGCGACCGGTTGCTCCGATCACTAGTGTTTCTCCGATCAACATCAGGCGAATGCCGGAGCAACTCTCTAACAAACGGGCCATGGTCCGCGCCCGAACTTTCTTTCCTCTTGCTTGTCCTATCCTCACACCTTATACATACACTTACACTAACATGCACTACACTTCAACACATGCCGGGAGACCGGTCGGGGACTTAGAACATGACACGGCTGAAGCGGTGCACCGTTGCTGGGAGATACCTGGTTGAGGAAAACCCCGCTAGTCGACGGTAGTTCGGCGCCGGATCTGGCCATCCAGTGGGGGAAGATCACCGCTACCTCCCGATGGAAAAACATCGGGAAGCGGCCGGAATCATTAACAATCAATGAATCAAATCAAACACTCTCTGGAGAAGAATTATAGCGGCCGGCTGCTCCGGTCGGTAGTTTTCCGTGGTATATCAATCAATACCAGGCCCACAAACGGGCCTCCAACCTACGGCGATTTTTACTTCCTCATCCTTGTTCCTTCTCCCCTTGAACGCACATTAACATGCCCTCCACCAGCACAAGTGTCGCGAGAATAGAGCTTATCCCGACAGAGGCAGGAAGCCATGTCGTTTAGGTTGTCGCTAGATCTCAATTTCAAGTAGGGGAGAAACACTCCCCACTTCTCTCAATATTTGTATAAAGTGCACGCCCCTCCTAACTACAGTAGATAACACGCCTGGTAACTCCAAAAACCAATCGAACAATAATCCCCCACATCGCGTCTAATTTCCCCAAAAAGACATTTTGCATAGTACAAAAATGTGGGAAAAATGTGAAAAGAATTAATAAATTCGTAACTACGTATAACTATGTGCACCTTCCCCGTTAATGGAGAGCCTTTAAAATGAGAAGTCAACATATTCTAAATTGGCCATCAGTGAGAACTCTGAGTGAAAGAAAAGAGTAAGAACTTCAGATGAGAGATAAAAGTTACACATACACGAGCAGGTATCTAAGAAAACAAAGAAATGTGATAATGGCCTATGGGCGTTTTTCTGAGATAACTTAAAGTAGAGGGACGCTATGAAAACTTAAGGGAATTGCCATTATTATAAATCAATATTATTCTCTCCGTCTATTTTCTACAAATAAATTACGCATTTGTACGTAACAAATCGTAAAAACCCTCTTAAAATGTTAAAAAGACTAGTTTTTATCTCATTTTTGCAAATAATTGTTAATGTAATTTCCATTATTTTATTTCCTAAAACTTTCTTCAGATTTGTATGTTCACTTTTCTCCATTTTGTACCCTCTAACGATACCTTTGTTTACTTTGAGAAAACGTTCCCCCAACGACGTTGAGGGCAACGCGCGTGCGTATAGCCAGAGAGCGATGTTCGCGAGTCGGCCGAGAGAGGCGCGCGCATCGGCCGCCCTCCAGAACGTGACTCTCAATTAGCAGCGAGGGATAATTAATTGGCTCAATCAGTAACGATTGCACGTTATGTTGAATATGATACATTTAATATGCGGTGATTTGGGCGTAATGGATTAATTAGAGAGGGCAAAGCAGAAGACGGGAACAGAACGAGGTCACGTGACGTGGAGACGGCGTGGAGTTACGGCAAAGCTTTGCTGGTGCACTAAAGTCTGCATATCTTCACTTGCCGAGAACAGGAAGGGAGGAGTAATTCCTTAAGAAATTAGAAATCTGAAAAATATGAAAGAATGACAAACAAATATTGCATAAGAGGAATGAATGATCCTTTAAGAAGCATCAAATATGACTTATCATGAAGGAAGGTGTTATTTCTTATAAAAGAGATTCATTAATTATAAACTTTTCCATTCAGAAATGGAAACTAGAACTTTCATTCACTGTATATTGATTAAAAAGTTTTACTTTGCATACACCTACGGCAAAATAGCGTTTTGTCGGACGCGTTCTCCAAAGTAATTAAACACTGAGTACAACAGCGTTAACCCTAGATTACAAAGGCGACCTGCAGCAAGCATTATTACAATGGCATAGTCTGACAGAGTACTTTGGGGAAAAATAAAGAAAAACTCAGTTTTGCAATGAAACACTGAAATATGAACACGTTTTATACATTTTAAAGGTTTTTGTAGTTACATCTGAATAACTGGACTCTCACAGTAGACATTTGCTTGGTGCTGTCCATAAATAGCTTTTGAGATTCTTTCGCATAAGTAACTTGTCACGCGACCTTATTTATGATCGTCATAGTCGCATTATGATTTCTACATGTTCAGAACAAAACTTCAATGTTACAAGACAAGGATTTTGTAGTAATTATTTACAATATTAGCGAATATAACGTCAAAAATATCACTGACGTAACTACAAAGGCGTAGCCTACTGCACGACGCGTGTTAAAATGATGTATACCGAAAATAGGCACGCGCACATTACGTGTATTTCATTGGTTAGTCATACAATGAAGGTACTCAGTTTCAGAAACGGTGAGTGAGGGGAAGGGGGTGGGGGTGGGGGAAGCTTTTGGCTCTAGTTGCGTCATCTGACAGACGACAGCTTAGTAATCTAGGGTTAAAAAACACTGAGGAGACATGAACATGAACGTCGTCTCGCATTTTTGAGTTTCCGTGTGTTGGAATAAAAAAGTTTTCAACTCGTACGAAAGTGTAATTATTTCAAAATGCCTGACTCAGTTCCTGGCGCAGTCCGAAATCTTTTTATTCATACGTCGAAGTCTCTGCACTGGTATAGTACATAACTATTATTTCATTCCAATCAGTTGCGGGGATTTCCCGCAACCAGGTATCTCCCACCAGCGGCCCACCGACCTAGTGGGGTCAAGCTCAAAGCTTCCGATAGATCTCCCGGATTGTCTAGCACACGTAAGAGTAAATGTCTGTGAAGAATGAGGATAGGACAATGAAGAGTAACGACATATCTCGCAGGGTCCGTGTCCCATTTGTTAGGGTATTGCTGAGGCATTCGCAAGGTGTTGATTGAAGAAACCACAGAAATCTACTGATGACAGCAGTATTTTTTTTTTATATTTCGCACTCTGTATTCGCAAGGGGAGGCGAGCGCCGATCTCAAGAAAGCGATATTTTCATCTGCACAGGAGCATGGCGTCTGCTGAGTTCAGAGCTTCCGCAAGGACAAAACGCGCGCATTCTGCGGAACTCATATCGCTCCTCCCCGTTGGGAGTGCCCATGTTGTTAGAGTATATGCCCCACCTTGAACAGAACTTTTCATGAATAAAAACCACGAAGAAAGTAAGTGAATTAGTAAATTTGTTACTTTCTCGAACTTACTTCGTATGAAGAGAAAGTATTCATTGTGCGCCGCAAAACGGCGAATTGTAAACAGAAAAACTGTGATAACGAAATCTTGCGGTTTTATGATAAATGTTGTGGCTTTATGTTGTAAACTACTTTCCCTAACACGTTGTCTAATCAGAATCCAGGTTTTGTGGGTCCTTGATACACAAAAATTGATTGACGGCAAAAAGTCCCTTCTTTCGTCCACCAGTTTAGCCGTCTGTGGTCAACGCTAACTCTTAAACCCTTCAGTTGATTTTCTCCAAAATTGATATTCCTTGATCGATCGGGTATGTTTATTTTTGATTATTGTATGAGTATTTTCTCAAAAATAGCTCCAATGTTTTATTAAACTAGTACAACGCTTACGTATACTTTCTCTCTTTCAGGTCAGTATCCCGAGTTTTCACCTTCAACTATTGGCTCCGCGTGGGCGGGTAAGTTGATTGCGATTGACGGAGATGTTCAGTACATATGACATAAACGTATTTCCACATCATTGATGAACTGTTATTTTGCTTACTTAGATGTTCATGTTATTTTTTAACATTGTTGTTTTTCAGTGGCAGTATCATTTCAAGGAAGCATCATTTTCAAAATATATTAAATAGATTAATTTCAAATTCTCTAAAGAGATTTGCATGTGACCGGAACCCCAATTCTGTGAAGACGAGAATACATCCTCTTTGATAAGCCAGCTATGTGAGCTTATATTCAGCATTACTTTATTAAACAATAGTACTGTATAGAACAGATTGTTTGTCGCCAATAAAGGATACCTTCGTTTTTGAAACCACAACTCTCTGTCGTGAGTCCCTGATTCAGTTAGATGAGATAAGTATAGTTAAACGTTTTCGCGGATTACATTAACGTCACACGTAGTTTTCATTTACCAGCAAGCATTCTCTAAACATACTTGAAGCTCATTACAAGTAATGCTATAACTTGCTGCAATGGCAGGTATCCCGTGCAATATTAAGCAGGACTTTTGCTGCTTTTCAAAGTAAAAAGTAATTATTCACGAAGTAAATAAAAACAATTCAATTCGCAATGAAACTTTAACCTCAAAGCGCTATCAGTCAAAACCTCAAAAATGTACTTCATAAAATAGTTTTATTTGTTAGGTCAATTTTTTTAACCATGTAGAATAATCCCAATGATGTTGTAGGATTTCTTCTATGAAATCCAAGGAAGCATAACTTGCTGTCATCTGGATCAAGTCAAAGTGCAGAAATACAATGTCATTGCACCGCTGAAGAGATTCCAGGCCCACGTCTTAAATATTTAACTCGACTTTGCTACTATGTTCAGCGTAATGGCGAAGATTTGCTCTGAAGTTCGCCATCTTTCTTAAGAACTGTCTCCTGGGAACAAGGCACACTCCTGAAGGCGTCTGAGCCAACGGTTAATAGTAGAGGGGTGGTCGCCACCCTATTTGGGCGGCGGTTTCTCTGTGCGGCTTGCGTTACACCCGTGTACTTGACACAGCGGGTGGTTTTCCCCCTAAATCGGCGACCCTGATAAAAAAGAAAATGAAATAAAAGCATTTTGTTAACTCTTAGTTTATGTTCACCCATAATAAGTCACAAGGGACTATTGTTCCAAAGCATTTACGATAATTCATTTGCAGTTATCAGCACCTATCTATTTGATCTCGAGCAAGGAGAGAATATTCACTGTAACGATGTGCTGAATGTGCTTTATTTGAGTACGAACATCGAAATACACACGCAGCCTTGAAACTATAATTTTGGTTATTCGTGTGCTTTAGTATAAGAGTGAGTTGGGGAAAATGCGAGGGGGTAATGCAAAAATAGTTATTTTGTTTTAGTGCGTGTGAGAATTAACTATTTGAGTGTGTGTTGCCTGCCTACTGTTTTATGCCTGAGGATTTGATTCTTGACCACGGAGCTTAGCCGTTTTTACGAGGACTTTAGCCGTTTTTACAAAAAAAATGTGTTGGAAGTGGCGCGAACTTAAATTCCCAACTCAACAAATAAGAAACGCGCGAGCGATAATGTGGAAACTTGTCTACAAACCAGGGATTCTCAACGTTTTACTTGCATCGATTCCTTTTAAAATAATTATTTGTTTCATCAATACCCTTGACGTTTTTCTGTAATATACAACGTACAATATAATCATGACACAAATAATTGCATATAAATGACTTGTTAACAATTACGTACACAAAGAATATGAATAAACGTTTTGAGAAAATAGTTTATTTTATTTACATTTTTATATTTTCTGCACCATTATAATTTTCAATTTTTAGAAATAAATAAATAAATAATATTATATGTTTGGACCTTTATAAAAGAAAACAATTAACAACTTCATTTTCTTGTAATCAATAGGATCTTGAATACACAAATCATCTGTCGTGCATTTTGGGCTGTCGAACCTCCATTGACACCTTGGACATCATTGCCCCCTTTAAAATTCCGGTCCTCAGAGGGTCAATATCGATCTCCGTGGAAAACACTGCACTAAACTGACTTTGGCATAAAAGAAGTTTGGAGGCCTAAGGAGCCTACGATCGCAACGCCTGAAGTGGCAGATGGTGGGAGGACGAACGTGGAATACTGTGCACTGCAGGGTTCCCGCTTGGGCGTGGGCCGTGGCGGGGGCGGGGCTCGGCCGGGGGGCTGAGCAGCGCGGGCCATTAGCTTGCAGGTCAGCGCCTGTGCGCGCCACAACATACGGAGCGGCTGTTGGGGCCGAAAGGCGGAGGGGGCGGGGGCACTTCTTCGTCTTCCGCGCGCAGTGGCTCAGACTCTGCAAATGCGCAGAACGAACCAAGCCAATTGGAAAGACCTCCTCCACCCCCTGTGCTCACCTTCCTCTCAAAATCCCAAAGTTCACGTTCCTTTATTTCCACGTCTAGACACTAAAAGTTACACAAAGTTAAACAGTTTTGAACCCGATAGCAAGGGGTATTCGTGTTCTTATATGAATAAGGCGTGGACCTCATTTATCAAAAGTGGAATTTTAGACCACGCTACGAGAAATCCTAAAAATGTTTAATAGTTTTACTGGTTTGGAACAAAACTTCGTTTGATATAATCCACACATCTGAGTTAAACAAATGAAGCTCATTGAGTTGAATCTCATTGAAATAAGATGTCGTTAAGAGTTGCCTAGTTCTCAAATCTCGATTTGCAATGTTCGCACAATTGAACTATGAGTAACACACTTCTCAGTTGTTTGCCAGAATGCTCTTGCAAAAACGTGCAACTTTCGTTCCAACTCAATCACATGCCACACAGAAATTACATTACTCTGTTCACAATTTAAATTAGTACTTCCCTAGAGTTTGAAATGTAAAATAATTTTTGTGGTTCCATCGTACAGCTCTAAACAATATTATTTTCACGAGTTTCCCATAATTATTTTTCATTTGTCTTTTCGCTGTGTTATGTCGTCTGTAGCGGGCAGATAGAGGGAGTGAATGGGAGGTAGAGTGAGATGTCGATAATGGGGTCCGGGTGGTTGAAAGTGGAATCGGGTGGTTTCGAAG
>BLKR01004777.1:0-42500 GCA_011170035.1 Teleogryllus occipitalis | reverse complement strand
TTCGTTTTAAGATTAATCACGTGACATGAACACAAACGGGTAACAAAACTAACTTCTCTATAATCATGTATGATTCTCGTTAGACAATAATAAAATTTGAAAAGGTAATAACGTGTTTTGAATGTCTAAAATACAAATACATTAAAAACTATGAGAAGTCATTTTGAAGCTAACTTGCTTTTCCGAGGACATGGTTTATACTTTTTTTAACATTTACACAAGTCAACTTTACTTTTACTTTATAAACCCTAGACAGCCTAAGCGTTTTTTCAACGGAGTAAACCTGGGGTGAGTCCGTCGGACTCATGGGGGATAAACGATAATGCTCTATTAGTTTTGATTGTTAGAACAGACAACGAAAATGCATTTTTATTACTATTTACTAAATTATTGGACAACAATTAGTTCTTTTTTACATTGACAACAATTCCTTCGGCATGATGAATGTTCCAAACATATATTTCTTTTTCACTTACTGAAATGACAGTGTTTTCATACTCAACGGTGTTGCTAAAGTAACTTCTGACACTAAATGTCCTTCCTTACTAGAATTATGTTCGGGATTGTAATCACCATCTTTGCTTCCCAAAAATAACCCATCAGATACATTTTTATCATATAAATCGAGGCATGCCTGAATCTCAGTATCACTCAACCTAGACATCTTGATAACTACACAACTGGAAGTATTGATGTATGATTCAAGAAGAGGTAGAAAATATCACGATTCAATTTTGAAAATATTTACTACACGCAAATAACAAAACCGCACAAAACCACACTATATTCACACATTGAAGCAACACTGGATACAACCAAGAATGGTCTCTGCAAACGTATCACATGTACGTGAGTAGCGATAAATGTATATAATATTCTTCTGTGCCTTAAAAATATTTTTTCATAATATGCAAATAAAAAATTGAGAAAAACTTTTATGTAACAATTAAAAAGTATGTTTAAAAGAATACCTGGACGCTAGGGGCAGAGATTAAATTTCGAATAATTTTATTAGCATAGAAAGATGGAAGTGAGTAATTTGGACTCACCTCTGACTTTCTAGGATTATTATGGAAGGCGTCATGACCCTTACACATCCAATCCAGTCTAAGTAAAGTATGACAAAATGATGTACTACCAGTCGTTGCTAAGAAATGGAAAATCTACTATTACAAATTAGTAATATGCACAGAGAGAACGACTTATTTTTAACAGTAATTAACTAACGGAAGTATTCTCTTGTGTCTTGCTTGGGTGTCCGACAAAAATATTGGCATTTATCGGGACTTAAGCTACAAGTCTTTGTAAGTTTATAAGAATATGCTTTGAAATTATTTTATGAAGTTTGATGCGCTCAGGAAAGTGTCGATTGCCGCTTCCCGGCGGGTCCTAACCTAATCTCTGCATCCTTCGTAAAGTACAATATAATTCTATTTAATAAAATATAAATTATTAGCACTAAACCACAAAATATGCCCCTAAATATTCCTGTAAAAGTAGCAAACGAAACTATATACTTTTATAGATACTTAAATATTGCATTAGTGTTCTTCCTCTAACATCCAATGTCTTGATGTTCTGCTATGCTGAAATGCATGCTGTGACTACATATTTTTCTCGAGATGAACGTGGGGGTCTCATGATGCGACGTTTGATTGATTGAAAGTGATTCCGGTAGATTCAACTACTGAGGGCGTTAGTCCCATATGTGTAGTGCATGTTATTTCACTGTGAGGAGGCGCTGATCTTCCCCCCACTGGATGTCGAGATTTGGTGCCGACCTACCGTCGACTAGCGGACTTTTTCCCAACCAGGTACCTCTCAACAGCAAGGCACCGTACCAGCCGGCAAAAGTTCTAAGTCCCCGACCAGTCACCCGGCATGTGTGGTAGTGTAGTGGATAAAGGGTGAGAATAGGACAAGAGGAAGGAAAGATCACGCCCGGTCAGTGGCCCGTTCGTTAGAGTACTGCTCCAGCATTCGCCTGGTGTTGATCGGAGAAACCACAGAAAACTACCGATCAAAGCTGCTGACCGCTAGAATTCTCCTCCAGACAGCAACTGAATTCGACCTAGCTGAAAATCTAGTGTCGAAAAACCTGCCGCCGTCGGGACTCGAACCTAGGACCTCCCGGACCGATGCAGTGCAGTGATGATGCGACGACATGGCGTGGCAGGCGTGGGAGGTGATTCCTCTTCCGCCCCGCCCCCCCCCCTCACTTGCCCAGCGGGAGCGGAATGAAATCTCTGGGGGATGCTGGGATGCAGTGCAGTTCCCCGCCCCCAGCCCGGCGTTCCCCCACCGGCTGCCTTCTGTTCTTGTGCTCGGACGGGGCGGAGCCAGGCTGCGAGACGCACATTCATTTGCTCCGTTACGCCCTGCAATTCCCCCAGCCCGGAGGACTCGGAAATGACGCACGGGCCCTTTGCTTTGCGACACATTTCATATGTTGGGTTCGCTTCCTTTTCTCTCACCTCGTTGCACCTTTTACTGCATTCTAATCTGACTTCCAGCTAGCCCTTTTATTAATATTACTGTGATTTTGCTTTATGTATGGGGTTGGTCTTTCAATTTCGTAAAGAGAAACAATGCTCATGTTTTTATATTTCTTCAATAAACGTCAAAAATTATACTTGCACGAATCATACGAAATGTCAAAATCATTTATTCTCACAGTTTAGCATACACTTTACATACATAGGACATAACATGAAGAAAAACAAGAAAAATAGAAACTAACGGAAGTTGCTGGCAGTGAAGGAGCTACTGTGTTATAGGAAGAAACTATGAATATGTTACTTTTAGGACTAGGAAGGAAAACTACGTAGGAAATAATATAATAAGATAATTCTTAATGATTTAATAATTATGAGTTTTTAATATTAATTATACATAAATGCATTGGAACCAACTGAGAATTAGAAAAACCGAGAGAAAGACTAAATGAACTTTTGGAAGCTTGTGGGCAGTAAATATTTACTCGAATGAAATAAGTACGAATTGACAGGAATTGGGAAAAGTGTGCTCAAGTTCTTGGACACATGGTCTATGATTTTGAATTCCTCGTGATATATTTTCCATTTTCATGACTTGTAAACCCAGATGTATCACCTCTAAATATTTCTCAATAAACTCAATACCTTACTCGGTAACTTAAGGTGTCTCAACTACGTTGAGAGGGCAATACTAAATGGAAACGTATCCCCTTACCACGTTGAAAGGACCGAGATCAACCGACATGTTATGTTCGACATGTTATGTTATATCAATCAACTAACTTAATAATAATGCTTTAGGACGCAGTTGACGCTTCGCTGTGCAGCTGCTTTGAAGCTTAAGGTGCTTCGCGTTAGGTCTTCACAAATAACATAAAACATAGTTGAGTCTGCAAAACCCACTTCATGCAAAAATACTACTTACAGTTTTTAGGAAAAAACAAGCTCTGGAAATAATGCGTTGTGAATACTCAAAGATGTTTTACTCTAGTCGTGTATGCCAAAGGCTGGAGGTGCGACACCACCAAAGACACGCTTAGCAAAGCAACAATACATCTTAAAAAGCAATAGCTCACATAATTCTGGCCTGTCAAAGGACTAAATGAAGTAGTTTTGACTTGCGGGTTTGAGTACATCAGATATACGAGCATGAAAGGCAGAAGCGGATGCGTTTAAGAGCAGCGTGGGGGGCCGCGCAAGTGGAGAGTTGGCGTTGGGCAGCCTTGCGGGGCGGAGGGGCGGAGCCGGGCCGTAAAGCAAACCACAGGCGTGCGGGTGGGGGGAGCAGACCTTTTGAGTTGCCACAGCTCTTCCTCCGCTGCCCCCAGGCGCCTAAGTGGGCTTCAGCATTACGCTCCCACCGCCGCCCGCGACTTCTCCGTAATTGTTTCCGCGTGTTGCGTTTCTTTCTTTTCTTCTCAAAACATAACTGTTGCAAAGTTAATCTTTCTCCTTCTTGTTCTTTCTTGTTTCGCGACAGCGTATCTCCCTTCTCCGCCTCGTCCGGCCCCGCCTCGCCCCTCTCCGCCTTCCCGCCCCCCACCCAGCGAGCGCGCGCGTCTCGGGAGCCTTTTCAGCTTTCGCTGATGAAAAAAGGAAGGAAAGGGGAGGAAGGGTGGGGGAAATCGTGGCAACAGCGCTTCTTCAACTTCTTGCAGAGCGCGGTTTTCGTGATGGCTGATTTACGTAGAATTAGCGTGACCCCGTCAGACTAGTGTTCAAGATGTTCTAACTGCGAATGTTAGCATTAAAGGAACTTACAGTACTACCGTACGAGTAGAATTTACTTTTCCATGGCTTAAATTTTAGAATGTTTATTCGAAAACTAGCTTTTTCCTTATCGCACTTGCTTCGTAAGAAGAGAAAATTACAAAATCGTTCACCAGAAAACGACAGTGAATTTACGGCAGAAAAACTCAGCCCTGGTAACGAAATAGTGGATAAATCCTTATGCTACACACACACACACACACACACACACACACACACACACACACACAGATATATATATATATATATATATATATATATATATATATATATATATATATATATATATATATATATATATATATATATATATGTGTGTGTGTGTGTGTGTATATATATGAGAGAGAGAGAGAGAGAGAGAGAGAGAGAGAGAGAGAGAGAGAGAGAGAGAGAGCTACTTCCTCTATCTCGTGGTTTAGCCGGAATCCATGTTTTGTGGGTCCTTGAAAACGAAAAATCGATTGACGTGAACACCTCCGTCTGTCTATCCGATTGTGATCAGTGATAGCGTCTACACCGTTCAGCCGATTTTCTCAAAAACTGGTATTCTCCGATCGATCTAAACGACATCCTGGCTTTGGGAGTTTTAGATGGATAATTTAAATTTTCAGAGTAATTTACACGAAGCGAAATCACTTTTTAAATTTACACCTCGAAATCATTTTCAAAATTTTATTAAAAATGTCTCTAAATTGTTTCACTGAACTTTGTCGTCGGATAGTGTAAGAAACTCTTAAGAGAATGGTGTAGATCTCATGTTCTTTGAAATCCCAGATTTTTCGAAAATTGCAGAAGGGCAATTATTTTGAGCGTCTTTCTACTTTTATAAAATTGAAGATACAGATTCTTTCCTAAATGGAATCTGTCCTTTAAATGCAGATTTTGAAATAAGGTCATGTTCATTTCTTCTTTGAATTGTTTTCATGGCATAAGGGACGTATAAATAATGGTGAAGGTATAATTTTCATTGCAGTATCTTTGAAATCTTCTCCTTCGAATTTTCGCAATTTGCCAATTTAGGAATAATGTGAGAAAGTGTATGCTGTTGAAAATACTGTTTTTGTATTTACGTAAATATTTTGTGAGGACGATGAATATATTAAATTATATAATGAGTATTTAAATTTAACTTGATATTTTTACTTTCACTATATAAACAACATCTGCTTTTTAAACTAGAGCGGATTTATAACATGCGAATTATATTTCGCAAGTTATGTATGACACATTTGTGTTTCATATTTGCAATGAAAAAACATGATCTTAATACGTGTTTAATGACCCTGCACCTCGTCAGTAATGTGCATAAATTATATTATGTATAATGATATTACATATATATTATTGGTAAGATTAAATAGTATTTAGTAATATAATTGTTTTTTATTGTTAATATTAAATATTTATTTATTGAATTATATATGATCCTATTTTGCTATTTTTTCGCAAAGAACGTGGTCAAAATACGGGAGCAAAATGGGTAATTGTTTCGTCTGTGCTGCGCCAAATATCTCCTTGCGCCCGACGAGCGGAGGCCAAGAGCGTTGTCTCGGAGCGCGAACTCCTTGGGCGTCGCCCGTCGCTGCGAGCGTGCGCCGGCCGGGGGGCAGGGGGGCTGGGGGCGGGGCAGGGAGCCCCACCTGCGTGCAAGCGGCGGTGGAGAGAGGGCAGCTGGGGCAGAGAGGCCGAAATTGCGCGGCCTTAATTGAAACTCGCTCTATCGCCCCATCGTGATTAACCTATTCCGCAGGCAGAGCGCAGCGCAGCGCGGCGGCGCGGCGCTCGCCGGATCCCTCAAGCCCTCCCACCATCCCCCCTCGCCACCCCACCCCCCGTGACGCTTCCTCGTGAACCGCTTAAAGTCTCTCTTTCCATACGGGATTCTTTTAAAGCTCACGAGATTACGTAAAAGTTAAAAATATCAAGTGACACGCTCGCAGTTTTTAGTTTTTTTATCGCATACTTTTCTCTTGCCAATTCTGAACAAGGAAGGGTTTTTAAAATCTAAATTACTGGAGCACGCATTGTTCACTTAACTTTCTCTTAATTATTATTCTATTAGTGTTACGTTTTTCTCATTTCCCATGGTCTCTGATTTAGAAGGCGTGTGCGTTACATCTTTTCTGATTTCAGTTCAGAAAGTAATTGCGTAGCTAAAGAAAATCGTTGTATGTTAAGCTTATAGTATTATAATAATGGTAATAATAATAATATTAATAATAACAATAATAATAATAACAGTAAAACGTTACCTTATTTTAATGAAATATTTAATACTTCTTGGCTCTATGAAAACGAATTTCCACTAAAATATAGTATGTAATACCCTTCAGAGGGATGTCTCCGGTTTTATATCTCATGTCATCATTTCTGTCCATTGTGTTTTGTTATTTTTTTTCAAACCAAATTTTGATTCGAAAATTGTTTTACCATATAAGAAAGAAATAGCACTAGCACAATTCACTTCAAAATGTCACGTTATTGGAGCTTTACTTGATTCGGAACTTCACTCTTTTTCAACCATCACTACGTACAGCCATGTACGGAAAGAATAGTTATGAAGACATAATAATCATTATAGCTACATTGAACGTTCCACTCAGTTTTTCCCACGAGTAAGTGTATATGCAGTTCGTGTTGGAGAAATTGACCGCATTGCCAGACGATTCGTGGCATGGGCGCGGTGGCCTCCGCTGTCGTCTGCCCTTGCGTGGTCCTCCGCTAGGGGCGCAGTGACGCGCCCATTAGGCGCGTCGCCGCCCGCCGCCGCCGCCGCCGCCTCCTCCGGTCGACGCCATGTCGTCGTGTCGCCCGCCTAATTAGCTTGGGAAGCCCCGCCGGCCTCCCACATCCAGATTCCAATTCCCCCCACCCCTCCCCACCCTGCCCAGCCCCTTCGTCACCTTCCTCGCCGCCGCCCTCTTCCCTGTCCCCTCCCGCTCCGCCCCGCTCCACCCTTCTGCAGTCGTCCAAAACATCTGTTGGTTATGGCGCGTATTTAGAAGAATACGAGCCGTTCCATAAAACTCTTGAGTGCGGCGGGTGATGTAGGAGATGAGAGGCGAAGCTCGTGGAAGCTGTTTTTCCCTCCGCGACGCCCTCCCCCTCCCCAAGCCCTTTCGCCCTCGGGGTAGCAGAGGGCGGCCTCGCAGGGGAAGGCAAACGTCCCTCGTCGTACCCCGAGCTAATAGACAATGGCCACTCCAGATGCCCAGAGCAATGCTAAGAAAACTCTAATTAGCGAATAGCTATCAGCGGTCTTACAGTATACACAACTTTATAATCATAAATAATAATTAATATGCTAATATACAACTTCCAGTTTTATTTAGTTAAAAGTACTCATAAACTATGAATAAAAATGAAAATAGAAAGTTAGATTAATTATTAATTATCAAATTTATCTTCAATAAATAAAATTGGAGTCTCCGTCTGTTGTATCAAAATAACTGCACTTTTAATTCCACATTGTTATTTACACAATATAAAAAACATTTGAATTGCTTTTACGATTTTTGTCAGACTTGTTTGTCCGGTGTAATCTCTGGGATGGCTAAATATCTGGATCGATTTTGAAATGGCTTTTTACAGAAAGGTAGAGTGTTTGGCGGACACAACGTAAGCTATGTTTTAGGTTCTAGAAGCCCATAAAAGTTCCTATTAAATGCATTTTTGTCCATTTAAATTACTTAATTAGGTTCAATGTAATCGAGACTCAAAATTGCTACTGTAAGTTTGCCGGACGTTTGCTACAATACATCTATTTGGCTGCCCACAGCAATGATGGTGGTCGCAAAGATGACCGTAACATACATGGCGCAGTAAGAAAGAACAGGTTGGGCCGGGTGTGGCGGGGTGGAGTAACGCAGGGTCCTTCAAAACGGTCGGTATAAAATTAATGCCATGATACGACGATGAATCATCTGATAACTTAATTATTCCTACTTTTATCTCGTAATCTAATGAATTCAAAAGAAATATTAAAGTATTACTTTGATCTTAGTACGCCTTACGCCTTGTAAGTATACTTACGCCTTGTAAGTATAACTTCTCGGGTACGTGGAAATATCTTTAAAAAACGTTTCAGAATTTGGCTGTAAACACTCGAGTTCTGTGCTGTTTATATATTTATGGAATCAGAAATGCTTGCCTCTTATCACATCTTTTCACACTTCCAAGACATGAAAATCATCTTGGGTAAGTCCTACAAGTAGCATAGATATATTAGTCTTCGAAATTTTATTTCCAGAATTCTGTCAATATGAGTAGGGCATTCGCATGGCGTAGCAAGACTAAAATCAAACGTCTCGAACTAGATTATTTGTCTTTGCGACCAAATCTTGTTATATTACAGTGACAAACCTAGAGTGTTCCAAAATCACTCTTATTTTCAACCCAAAACAGAAGCATTATGACTTTTCTATGGCCGAGTGCCTGGTCCATTCTTAGGGCGTCGGCATCAGAATGTATGCCGTTTCTAAACTTTTTACTTCACTCGCATTCCTGCTGGTGGTTAGATATGAATTGTCATAATGCAGTGGCATTCTAAAATATATTTAAAACATTAAACGTTTAACAAATGAAATAATAATAATAATAATAATAATAATAATAATAATAATAATAATAATAATAATAATAATAATAATACTGTTTGTAATATTTTGTTAAAGCAATTCAGTCAGAATAAATATACTTCACGAATTATTTTTCATCGTCAGTTTTCATCAAAAGAAATGACATTTGCGAGCCTGCCTCATATATTCATATGAAGGTACAATAAGATGGCGTCGGCCTGTATGCATCCACCACGTAAATCATAATAAACTGTATTAAATACGTATCAATGAGGAAGTAGAAATTCAGCTAACCATCCTTCCTTACTGGTTAATTTACTTTTTCTGCAGTATATTTAGCAGTACAACTGAAGAATTGGGCATTCCTGGGACAACACATTCTGCCCTGAATGGGGCTGAGACCGATGCAGATGGAGAATTTGGCGCCGGAAGAGTGAATCTTGTGCGAATCACGCGCGTTCCCGCCCCGACGCGTCCGCCAATGGCGCTCCGGCGCGCTAACTGCCTCGTAAAACGAATCGCCTGCGGATGCACCTCGCCGCCCACGCATCGATCAGGCAATCGGGCGATCGGGCGATGGGGCGAATTGCTCTTAGCGGATTGCTGCGACGCGACGGAGCTCCGCCCCCGCCAACGTGCACTTGTCACGCGACCCTGCCCCGGGCTCTGTTAGCTCCATCCACGACCCCTTCGTTCGCCCCTCGTCTCTCCCTGTTCTCTTCCGCTCTCTACACTCTCCATGCATTCTACTTCCCCCGCTCCCCGTGCACTGCAATTTTGTTTGCTCTGGTCCTTCTTCGCTCCTCCACGCTCCGAACACTTCTCCATGCTCACTACGCTCTTGCTTACGCTATCCCTGTGCTTCTCCACGCTCCCTATTTCGATTGATTCTCTCTCCGTAAGCTTATCCAGACTCCCTTTACGCACCTTCACACTCTCTGTGATTCTCCACATGCCCCAGCGCTCTTTCCAATCCATTCCCTCCCTTTCTACTCCATTCATCCTTCAAGCTTCATTTATTTTATCGTTAGAGGTAGTTCAGGTCATCTACTGTTGTCACTGTAGTGCCTCTGACCGGGAGTTCTTAGGATTTGAGTCCCGAACTTGGCAGGATTTTCAAACCTAGCTAGGAGCATTTAGCCGTTCTGGTGCCCCACTGGGAGATAGCTGGTTGGAGAAAACCGCTTGCCGATGGTAGTTCGGCGCCGGGTTTCACCATAAAACAAAATAAAATCGCCGAACCCTCCCCACAAAAAACATGCACTACGCTGAAGGGGCTAATGACCTTAGCAATTTTTGCTCCCGGAATCACTAATCAATCCATTTATTTGTCCTTTCGCTCCTCTGCTCTTCCCAGGCGCTTTAATGCCTCCCACGCTACTTCTCGCTCCCTTTTTTCCACGCCTCCTCTTTCTGCGCTCTCCCTACACTCCCCCACGATCCACACGTTCTCTACGCTCCTCTCTTCTATCCACGATTCTCCAAGCTCCCTGTGCGTCTTGATATTGCAGACATGTGAGCCGCATTCATTGTGAATGGGAGAACGAAATAAAACAGGGGACAGGGGGCGTGGAGAATGCATGCCACGGGGAGTCAGCACGCTCATCACGCCCCCCCCTGCACTACACGTGCGATAACCCTACGTCTTCCATGTCTTTTTCCAACATGCTTCTCAAAACGTCTTTTCACCGTCCAAGAGAATGAAGGCCATCCCCAGCGCCTCTACGCTCCAGCACAAGGTTTTTCACCTTCGCTGGCACCTGGTAATCTATATAAATCGGAAGCCACTAAGTACAACATCGAATTCCTCTTAGAGAGGTCAACCCATTTAAATCAATTTTAATCATAATTACATCATGATCTAACTTCGGATATCACCACATTACTTTGAAAGTCAACTATGAATGCGATGTGGTTGTCATAATTAAGTCATTAATTTCATTAGATCGGCAAACAGAGATAACAGACGCCGTTGAAGATAGTAAACCGCAATGATAGTTTGATTGCCAACGGAGTCTGTTATTTGTCTTAGCGTCTGTGTCGTTCAAAACTTTTCGTAATACCATCTTATTAGTAAACTCTTATAAATAATAAATAATTATCATTACTTGGAATAAGTGTCCCCATTTGAAAATAACTCATTTGTTCCAAGGATCTTAGAGGAAAGAAAACTATTAAATCCGTAACGAACCCCGGCCGTTTGGACTGGATTTTTTGTTCTCTGGTTACGGCAACTCGAAAAAGCAGAGCAGTATTACTGAAAGCAATTATGTTTGCCTACTCTACACACGGTATGCAACTCGTCAGACTCCTGTGTAGTTATTGTGGAAAGTTGCATTGCTCCTGTCAAAATGTATTTCCCGCAATATTGCTGAATCCCTCGACTCCCTTTGTTCTTTTTTGCAGTAGAGTCATTAAAAATGCTATGTTGAAAATATTGAAAGAATATATTCATTATAATGAAAGCAACGATATTGGTCGGCTAACTTCCTCTAACGGCACAATCCATTTAAATGACGTTTAACATACAAGTTGATCCTGGCACAACGTAGCATCTGATTGTAAGAAAAGTTAGTTTTGAACAAATAACTCAGAAAGTATGCTGGTGAAATGATATCTATGAAATGATAACTGCTGAAAGTAGTTCTGGTGAAATGATAAAATCTAGCTAAACCCTTGCGTCTACAATGCATATCAGGAAGAACTGTAAAAAGAGTTAGAAAATTACTATACATGTACAGGCTCTGTAGCTTGTATCTGTCTGTACAGGCTCAATAGCTCCTTACGTGGCCAAGGCCTTGGGGACATGTGTTAACGGATACGTGATGATAGCATATAGACATCCCTACGCTGTATTCTGGTCTTCTCAACCTGAGAAGTGAGCTTTCTCATCGTGACACAGCAACATACACTGGGACATTGCAAGGAAAGCGCACACTACACTCTGCCCCGACCAGGAATCGAACCCGAGATCGCGTCACGGAAAGCGAGCACGCTGACCAGTGACCTACCTTGAGGGGCACAATATATTCACTAAATGGAAATCGAAAACCACAAAACTATTGTTTCATATCGTTCAGTACTTATTCTTGGAGACTAAAGATTGATTGATTGCTAGTGATTCCAGGAGCGTCAACTACTACGGTCATTAGTCCCGTAAATGTAGTGCGTGTTTTTGCTTGGGAGGTGGCGGTGGTCATTCCCCGCTGGATGGACAGATCCGGCGCCGACCTACCGTCGGCTAACGGGGTTTTCTCCAACCAGGTATCTCCCACCAGCGGAGCCCCGCCCCAGCCGGGACAAGTTCTAAGTCGCTGATAGGTCTCCCGGCATGGGTGGTAGTGTAGTGCATGCTAGTATGTGTGTGTGTTTGTGTGTGTGTGTAAGGAGTGAGGATAGGACAAGGAAGAGGAAGGAAAGATCGCGCGTTTTCCGTGGCCCGTTTTTTAGGGTATTGCTCCGGCATTCGCCTACTGTTGATCGGAGAAACAACGGAAAACTACGATCTGAGCAGCCTGTCGCTAGAATTCTCCTCCAGACAGCGAGCGAAATCGCCGTCGGGACCCGAACCTAGGATCCCCGGTCAGAGACGCGCAGTGACATCATTTGATGCACTGATCTACCGTTCCCAGTCAAAGACTAAAGAAATGAGGGAGGTTTACAAATTCTGAAACAATACTATCACTATCAACAGTGAACAGAGTTAATCATGTTTTTGAAAATGTAACTGAAATGTTTTGTATTTATCGATACCTGTACTTGTGTTGTGATGAGTCAAGAGACCCCGCCCTTTTAACAATACAAATTGACAAAATTGACTGAAACTATATAAAGGGAGAACATAAATATTAGTATTGACAACAAATAATTGCAAGTATGTGAGCAGATAAAATTAATTAGATAAATAATATTGAAAGAAATGTATAGGTTCTTTTCAATTACATTCCAAAGGGGGGGGCAGATTAAATTATAAATTTTCCGAAGGGAATATCAGGTTCTTTTTCAGTATATAGTAGTAAACTGTCTCAAAGAAATCGTGTTGTTCACCTGAACTTAAAAACGTAATGCATCGCACATAATTGTGATTACTCAAAGGTTTTTGTGGTTGAATACGTGTGCCTGACAATGCTTGTTTTTATTTAAAAGTAAAAAATATCTATGGTACCTCATAGTGGCATCTGAACGTTTGTATTTTCCGATTTCTTCACACGATCGATACCTGCTCCTCTTCCCTGCCTACGTTCTCACGAGTCAGTCTCACGTCACGCGTTCCCTCGGCTCCATTCAGTCTCTCACATTCCTGAAGCCGCTGCGGCGTTTTCAGGCCCTTGGCTCCGCGTGGTTCCTCAACGCTGCATTCCGCCGCACAGCTCCGTGCGTAAGCCATCCTCGAATCACGTGATATGTTTCTCCGTCCGCCGAGGCCTCGCCCGGCCCCGCCGTGCCCTAAGGTGCAGCTCCATCACAAAATCTAATAGCGCTCCCCAGCGCCCCGGGCTCTTTCACGAGATTACGCGTCTCAATTAGCTTCTGAATACAGCGTGCAGGGTGGGAGGTGCAATCTCTAATATTAGAGCTTCTAATTTAATTCAATGAAGACTCCAATTGAGATTTTGAAGTAAATAACAGCTTGGGCAGAGACACTCGATATTGAAGTGCCTGATTACTGTGCGTGGATGGAGCAATAAAATGAGACCGTTTTCCTGTAAGTAATTTGAAATAATGTCTTGCCATACTGAAAAGACATAATGTATTACAAAGAAAAAATATTCGAACAATCATTTTATTAAATGCGAATATTATATTTTTTTTCCAAACTGACAATGCAGTTTGGGTTCTCTTATTAAGGTAATTGATGAAATATTCATATGGAAATGGTCAAAGTATTGCAACACGTCTGTATGGTGGTACAAACTCACTATTGACATCACAGGCCACCTAACAAGGGAATGGAAGTCCTAGTGAGAGACTCAGCGATTTTGTATCGACATTATATTTGGTATTGAAACAAACATAGCGAGATACCGATATACCGAATTTATCAAAACAGAAGAAACAAGATGTCCCATACAAAATATTATTGACACACGATGTCAAATCAGAAAATAACACCCACTAACTTAACATTCAAACACTTATTAATCAATTCTAATGTATTACAAATTATCATAATTCATATTTATTTCTCATTAACATCGTTTGGATATCCAATTCACCACAGGGATTCTACGAAAAGGGACTCAGCTCTTGAGCATGGACGCTGTAATGTGCATCCATTTTGTGCTCTCACGACGTTTTGCGGAAATTCACGGAGTTAAACACGTGGACATTACAACTTCCGAGTGTTAGTCGTCGAATAGTGTTAGTATGATTACTGTCAATAGGAAGGGAGATTTTCTAGCGCCTTCTGTCAGTGTCACTGTCTGTTGCAGACTGAAATGTAAAAATAAGTTAAGTATAAGTTTAAGATTTTTTTTAAAATTCAGAAATACAAAATCATCCCAATGTGTTACCCTGCGTTATATGTTGTATATACTGACATCACGCATGTTTCCACCCCACCCTCACCCTCTTTCAGAGCAGCTGGAACTAACCGTTGAGATCAAGACTACGGGGAACTCAGGTGTGGATAACCCGAATACTGTAAATATGGCCCGCAATCATATTAATAGTTTTAGTTGTGGCCCTTAGACCTGGCATGTAGCACATCCTTGGTGTGGAAGACGTGGTGGTGCTATGTATATTCCGAACAAATATGCAAACTACGGTTTAAAAGATTTACGCCTTACGTTACGCCAAACGTGTTTACACTGGTAGCCTAGACATATACTGCAGAAATAAGCATGTGAGTCCATACCAATTCTTCAGATGATCTTGTAGTGAGTCTAGTTAGCCATATACAAAAGGTAATCAGAATCGTGACAGACAATTACTACATAACATATATTTAAGCAAACACGAGGAACGTGGTGTGACAACAATAGGAACAGAGAGTAAAACGGAAATATACCTGCTGTATTTCTACTCAACAAAAAAAATGAGAAGAGGGATACTCTCAATTTGTCTTCCACAGTAATTATTCTCGTCCTGTTTCGTATGTAGTGAAGAAAAGTATAGAACCTGGCATTTACTTGCACTACAGACGAGGCACTACAAAGCCACGCATCATCATGGAGATTTTTTGGCACAAAAGAGAGCAAATCATATCAGTTATTTCTAGGTGGCTAATGTCTCTTACCTTTAGATTTATAAATATAGCAGATGCAATTACACAAGTTGTTTTAAAAGGTAAAAAAGTATTTGCAAACGTTTTGTATAATTGTCATGATCTTTGAATCATATGGTTAGAAGAGCACAAATTGCACCCCTGCCCTTGGACGAATTGGTACATTGCTATGCTGGCGTTACAAAGGGTGATTGCAGAACAACAAGAGCACAGCAGCAAATACATCAAAAGCATGATATGAGGCCGAGCAAAGAACTTAACAAAACGTGTCAAATGTGTGAACAGTTCACAAGCAAACAGCGCGGAAATTTTATAAAAGTATTTCATGCTCTAACACTAATTAAATATTTCTCTGAAAAAAGAGTTTATGTAATTGTATTTACGCAATATATTGGAATTTTTCTATTATTCATATAAGTAAACAATCATTCATGTTATTTGTTACTGTTGATTCATATGTTCTGAAGTGTCTCATTCCACGGATATGTAATCATATTTTCCTCTCTGGGCGCATTAAATAAAAAATCGCTGTCTTGCACACAGTGAAACCCGCGGCCGGTGTAGTGCCTAACTTGCTAGAGTGTTACAATACTGGTAGAATTGCAACAATCTATATATACAAAACAGTTGTGTCAGTGAGAGCATTTTCCACTTTGTATATCATTGCTTCAAAACTGAAAGTGGCTTCTCACTGGAACTCAACTTGGATAAACAATACTCTTCGCAAACCATTACGTCTACATGACGTGGTACCGTAAGAGAGCAAACATTGTGATAATGCTTAGGGTTTACTAACACACAGAAAATGATATTGTATGTCCCAGAATAACATATAGTGAACGTAATTCTGTTGATTTATTATCACCCTTAGAGAGAGGCTTTTCTATTCTTTTTTTATATTTTCTTAGAGAAGTCCTTTCTATTTCTCATGCAATCGAATGTATAAAATGCCTCATTTAATTTTATAAATATCGCAAAGACAATGGGTTAAGAATCGTAAAAACATAAATCCCTTGAATGCTAAGTTTTAAAGCACTAGAAAGCCTCCGTTTCTGAGTTATACGCAATGGTAATGTGTGCTGAAGCGTGAAGTATACTGGGGGTTGGATATGCATCCGCTCATTTCTTCTGAGAATAATTTACGAATCCTAAGTCTCTTCTCTTGAAACTGTTTCATACACTTGTGATTGGAGGAATGAACAATCCAGCAGTTTCCTTTGCATGAATGGAACTTATAAATCATAAAAGTTCGTCTTACCTATGTGATTATGGAAAAAAAATATGCCAAAGAAATTTGTGCTACCGTTACAGCAGTGTTGGCGCCACCGCCAACAACTCAACAATATCGACACAGATACTGAGATATAAATGATGTGGGGAAACAATGGTAAGCTGCACTGAGTTTAACCGTGATATAACTTTTCCAAAGGATCATTTTCTGACAGTGGTTGTATGTTTTCATAGAAAGAGTACTTCGAGCTCTCATTTGCGATCATAAAGCTGAATTCTTTGGGCGAATAAGGTTATTATGTAGTACCTACAATTGTATTATAAAAATCTAAATTTGAATATTACGATTATACAAGCGGCCTGTAGCAGCAGCTATACAGTAGTACAGTCCTTCTTTACATTCCAAAAATATTAAAAACCGTGCTCCATAAGGCAATACGTAATAGCAAAAATTTAATGGTAAGTGGCCTCTTCCTTGGAGCCTTGCTGTCATATGACGCTAGCAGTGTCATAAGCAGTGACATATTGAGTAAGAAAGTTCACTCAGAACGCGCATTATGAGAATAAGCAGAATAGCAGAGACATTTTCATTTTTTGTCCAAAATCGAAACTCATTGTTTTTGAATTTTTCCCGAGTTTTTTGATCTCTCAAAAAACCAAAGACACTTCTCACATGTCCGGAGTTTTCTTTCTATTTATGCGCGCATTGAGATTTAGTGATGTAGATTCCCTAATACTCTTCATATAAAACACGGTGTCGTGTGTGCAAGTTTTGATTGTGTCGCAGTGTCCATTGCTGCCTGTGCAGAAGGTTCCGCAGGGCAGATTCCCGGCGTGGTGGCGAGCGGGGAGTGGGGGGTTGGGGGAGGGGGGAGGGAGGTGGCGTTGTGCAGGCGAGACGCGTGCGCGCGCGCCACAATGCCTGATCAGCGCTTCCGCCGTTGCCGCCGTAGCCACAATGCCACCAATCGCGCCACGCAGGTGTGGCGCCACCGCAACGGCGGACGCGGCGACGCGACGCGACGCGACGCACAGTGGATCGCTCTGATCTAAAAGCAGCAGAAATTTATGAAATTGTTATCACCTCGGAGGACTTTGGGCTAGAGCTTGGTTCAGCTTTGGTGCAAGAAGGGCATAGTTCACCCGGTTCCCTGAGTACTCCGCGATATCCACGTCGTTAATGCTAGAAGCTGGGGAGAAGCGGGTACAGGATATGCATTTGTCAGAGTTGTTCACAGTGGAGTTTTTGTGATCCAGATTGCAGTCCGAAGGCTGTGTCCAGAGGGGAGGTGATAAGGTAGTAAAGGCTAGGTGTTCAACTTGTGGGCATTAAAACTCACCTGGTAGCGGTAGATGACGCATGTTAGAAGGCACAACACCTAAACGAATAACGTAACACAATATCGTTGCAATGCTTTTTAAGTGTTACAGCGTTTGATTTGTAATAAGACATCACAACTTCAAAAATCAATATCAACGGATTCATATATCAAAATTATCATATTGAATTTTAAGTAACCTGTGTTTATATGGGGATAACTTTTTTAATATATTTTGCTATCTTTATGGTATTGGCGATTTTCATTATTATTTCTTTGAACCTCGTTCGAATATACTGCTCTTCAGAATGAGTAGATATTGTTAACTACGTGACATTTAGTGTTTGGTTTCGAGTCATAGTCATTCCGGCAATTTCAAATGTTTACATGTAAGAATGTTTCAGTTTATGAAGTCCTTAAACGGTATGCAAATACCTCAAACGGTTTTTTCAGTGTGTTGCATTGGGATGATTCATAGGAACTGAACTGTCGTTTTGGTAAAATTAAATTCACAATATAATATCGTATTGTTTCTACACCCTATATACGAGTATTTGTCCGTTCTTCTTTCCTTTTGGTCCACTGTCATGGGGTTGGTGGGGAATATGGGTCTTGCCGTGTGGCTGCAGAGAGATGTGGGCTGCAGGAAACTGTTTGTGGCGGCGCGGGGCGGCGCGGGCTGGCGAGGGGCGGCGTGGGGCGGCTGGGAGCACTTGCTGTGAATTCCTGAGCGCCATCGATCTCTCCAAACCTGGACCTCGCGGAACAACTTCCTCTCAAGTCCAATGCTGAAGGTGTGAGACATTGTGATTCTCATGAAGCAGTTGGCAATGGAGGCCGTAACACAATTGAGGTTGCCAAAACGTCGGTATTTCTGCGAATGCGCGTTTGACCTGAGATCTGCTGGTTGCGTTTTATCTATCCAGGGATTTACGGTGTAACTCGTGTCGTATGCAATTGGAAGACAGGCTTCCTTTTTGTTGACAGTAACGAACAAGTACTCTACAAACACGCCCCTTTCATTCCATCTTTTATAATTTGTTGTTCATATAACCATTTTCATAGTAAACTAATATTTGATATTCATAGTTTGCTGTATTGTCCTTGACCATGGTATATTTGCAAAGTCATTAAACACACCTGAACCAATTAGATGGTTGAGCAGCGTACTAATTTACGCTACCATTTATTTCCTTCATACCTGGGACTGAATTACATTTTAGTATTTTTATTTTAGTATTTTTTTAGTATTTTAATTTATTTTAGTACTTTATTTTTTATTTAGTATTTTTATTTGCTTTATATTTAGTATTTTTATTTATTTTATATTTAGTATTTTTATTTACTTTTTTTCTTATTCTTTTAGTATTTATTTTAGTATTTATTTTTAATTTTGTATTTTTATTTTTAGTATTTAGTATTTTCCTGTGGTTCTCCACGTACTAAGAACGTGCTGAAGATTGTGAAAATACACCACAAGATATTCATTGAAATGTACACTGACATTAAATAGTAAATAAACTGCATTATTAATATACTTACGCTGAATATATTTTTTAATAATTTTAATATTAATAAATATATATATTATAATTTTTTAATAAGTAGACAGACTATTGATTTCAAAAACATTACTGAATATAGAACACTATTGTTTTATGCAGAATGTAATATGAATAATCAAACCACCCTTTAGTTCTAATATTATTTTTTATGAAAATCAATGTAATATGGATGTAAACATTGATCTCGATTGCATATTTTATTGGGAGATTCCTGGAATAATAATTATTTTTTAATATTTCACGACGCATAGAAGAGAAACTGAAAATAAATTTTGCTGATCAAATATACTAGCTGATATTAAATGTTTAATACACTCTTCATATTATTTCTAACAAACAATACTATTAAATGAGTTACAACATGAGCTATTTAAAAAATAGATTGCGCGTATTCTTAAATTTATTTCTTAATATTCATGCAATTGTGCACACCAGGCGAATGCCGGAGCAGTACCCTACCAAACGGGCCACGGACCGCGCGCGATCTGCCCTTCCCATTCCTTGTCCTATCCTCTCCCATTACACACACACTTACACTATCGTGCACTACACTACCACATATTCCGGAAGACTGGTCGGGAGCTTAGTGCTTGTCCCGGCTGGGGCGGTGCCCCGCTGGTGGAAGAGTCCTTGGTTAGGGGGAAACCCCACTAGCCGACGGTAGGTCAGCGCCGGATCTCGCCATCCAGCGGGGCAAGATCACCGCTATCTCCCGGGGAAAACATGCACTACACTAACGGGACTAATGACCAGAGCAGTTGACGTGCCCGGAAACACGAATCAATCAATCAATCAATCAAACTTACAACCAACCAACCAATCGAAGAGACGCAAACCTTAATGATCGAGTGACATGGCTGCGCGTTGCCTAACCCCAGAGGCGCCTTCACTTGCAGTAGAGGGCAACGCATGCGTCGAAAGGGCTGAGAAACGCACTTTATTATCCTTTTCCGTACTATCGATTTCTTTAAAGCGAATGAAACGTGTTTCTTACCATTTTAATGGAAATAAAGAGGCTATTGTTATGCAAAGAAATATATTTTTATATTGAGTGTTATACAGGCGTGTTTAAAACGTGCATTACAACGCCCCATGATTCGGGCATTTTAGTGAAAATCCATTTTCTTATAACTATAATATTTTTGTTATGACTAACTGATATTTTCCTTTGTGAAAGTATTTATAAAATATTTTTCAATGAATTAAGAAACTCTTTTAATATAAACGAATGAATCGTTATAAAACTTCTGAAATTCTGACAGGAACGATTTGTTTATTGTACTCATTCTTCATACCATTTCAATACGTTTCATACTACATTCTTCTTCCAAATTTTATTAGGACTACTTAAACATATTCGATTTACTGTAGTGATTTATTCATGGGGATGAATTTCGAGATTTCCACACGGGGAATTTGTATCTACGATCCCAATCGAATTGAAATATGCGTACACATAATTCAAAATATGCAATAAAATTCGCAGGGGATACGAAGTAATGATGTGATAATACAATGCATACTGGTATACCACGTGCTGTGCATGAAATGGGAGCTGGAGGGCAATGAGGTCTTTCCAGAGGAGAGAAGAGAAGGCGAAGTCTGAAGCTCTTCATCAGCGCCAATTGGCTCCACTGCGATTATGTGGGGCTAATTGAGCCGCCGCGCCATTTGTTCATTACTTAACCCCCACCGCCGCCGCCGCCGCCGCCGCCGCCGCCGCCGCCGCCGCCGCCGCCACCCGCTTTCCGCTCTTCCTCCGCGGCCTGTGGTGGTTGCGCCCGCCCGACAGAAGGAGACGGCAGTGATCGTTCGCGCTAGCAAAGGGCAGTGGTGGGCTGTGGCGGCGGCAGTAACAGAGATTCGGGGCGCGGGGCGTGCGAGGGCTCGTGCGGGCAAGAGCTGTCCACTGGCTCTGTCGCCGGCTGCTGTGGGAGGGGCGTAGCGGCCGTGCGTAATCTGCCCGCGCGCGCCCTATCATAACGCAATCCGCGATCTGCCGCGCATGATGCAGTCGCTGCCGCAGCGGCCCACTCGTTTTGGCTGCCCGGCCCAGCCGTTCACAGGCCTCTCCTATGCATGGCCCCACTCACGCACCCCCGCTCGTGGTTTATTTACTCACCCCTGCGCCGCGCCAACGCAGCGCTCCTACACCACCACCGCTCCGCCCAACTCTGACTGCGCTTCCAGCTCCTCCACTGCTCACCTTCGTTAGACTCGTGCACGCGAGGTCTTTACCATTTCCTTTTCATGTGGACATTGTTTTCCATTTCTTTCCTTATTTTCTCTGTATCCATTCTCACGGAGTTATAGTTAAGGGGCATCTAATTTGCATCATATGATGTACATTGTATTGATATTTGATCGTTATTGACGCTTGTTCTTTACTCTGTCACGTACAGTGACATTGTTATTTTTATCATTTCGAAATAATAATAATACTTGTTATTATTATGAGTATTATTATTATCATCAATATTACCTGACATGTAATTAAAAACACAATTCACTATCGCTGGTAATTGCATCTCGTGGTTTGGCTGAACATAAGTGCGATGAGCTTCACAATTTCTCGCTTGGTTCATTTGAGATCCCAATGTTGCATTTACTTTTGATTGATTTGGACGCAGATGTTACATTTTAATTTCCCGTATTCATGTACTTTTCAAATCATTGTCAAAAAAAACTTCGTCTATGAAGAGCATGTGTGTGAAAGTGAGGTTGTAGATAACAATGTAAAGACAACGAGTTTTTAAGTATGAAGATTGAATGTTGTTAAATGCAAAGATTAGTGGGTAAATATAAATGTCCTGCAGTCTTTTAAAACATGTGCCGTTTTATAAAAAAAATGTCAGTGATTATAGTTATATAAAGTATATTACGTTTTTAAATTAAGGCGGATAGTAGAATTTACTGTTATTGTCTACTTCAGCATTCATTCAAATCGTAAGTCTAGGTAAATAAAAATCATTTCAATGGCATTTTCAAAAACATATTTAAATCTGTTCACAGTGAGTAGCCAATGTGTTTCTCCAGAATATATAAATTTCCCTCTTTTCATTAGTCTTAGCAAGTAAGGGCTAAATGACATGAAACCATATTTTTGGGGAGTTTCGATTTTCCTAATAATGCATGTTGTACTTTTCTGTGGTAAGTTTTCTACAGTTCTTCCTTTTGTGCAATAGAATCGTACGGGTACAGCTTGTTTGTGTAATTTACTTGGTTATATGTTGTAATAAATTGAAAGGAAAGAGCTTACCTACTAGAAGCAAAAACATCAATTTTGCAAGCAATGACATTTGTGGTCTCATGATTGGTATCTACTGCAGCACATATCACTTCTGTGAATTGTAGTGTGTTATTTCGGGGAGATGTCTACGTCAGTGCCTACGCGCAGTTAACTCCACGCTCCATCCTTACCTCTCGCCACCGCCCCACCCCACTCATCCTCCCTCCTTTTCCCACTGCCATATTGCCTCCTGCCACCCCATCGCTACTCCCGCCACTTCGTGTCGCCACCCCCTCGATATACACCCTATCTCCACGCGGTACTCCATGCTGCCTGGCACCCCGCTTCCTCGCCACTCGCTGTCACTGCCATCTACCACCCTACCACCCTTGCAACCCCTAATGGTTCTGTCACCATTACCGCCTCTCCTGCCCCTCATATCCTTACAACTCCTCCCTTCCCTTTCGTTTCTGCCGCCGCTGTCGTCCCTGTCACCCTTGCTGCCCCTGCCGCCCCTCATATCCTTGCCAACCCAGCCTCCCTTGCCACTTCTGCCGCCACTATCGCCCCGATCACCCCTGCCGTCACTGTCGCCCCTGTCACCCTTGCCACCCTGTCACCCCTGCCTACCTTGACACTCCTTCCACCCACGCTGCCCCTGCCGCCCCAGCCACCCCTACTACCCCTACCACCCCTGCCGCTCGGCCACCCCTGCCGCCCGTGTCGCGCCTGCTGTCCTTCCTGTCCCTACAACCCCTGCCGCCAATTCCACCCCTGTCGTTCCTGACGTCCATTCCACCCACGCCAACCCTGTCACCTCAGCCCCCGTCGCCGCTGCTACCGCTGATGTGCCAGCCTCCCCTGCCGTCCATTCTGCCGCTGCCGCCCTGCCCCCCATTTTGACCCTGCCGCCCCTTCCGCCTCCCCTGGCCCACCTCCCTACCAGCCCCCACACCTTTGCTCCCGCTCCAGGCGCCCGGTGCATTTTCAATACGCACGCGTCGCTAGTGATATTCAGTTGAGGCCCCGCGGGGCGCAAAACTAATTTGAACGTCAAAGAGCGCGGCTCGCGGCTCCAGACGCCAATTTGGCGCTTTTGGCGCAACTGCGCGCGCGCGGGGTTTTGTGAAAGCGTCGCGCCGTCATCGGACGCCGCGGTATCAAAAACCCGCCGCGATGCAGCAGCTCATTTTCCGGTTGTTAAGAGTGGTTGCGATTTTGTCCCCACGAGCGCTCCTCTCAAAATGTGGCTTGATGTACTTCACGCAACAGTTCACGCGCACACGCAGAAGGCCGCTTGGCTAGAAAACGAGTTCAGAAAGTGGTGTTTTGCCAGAGGTTGCCGTATAAATCACAAACGCGAAAATGAATTATACTATTTCAATTTTTGAACCGACAATAGAATATGTGAGTAATATAAAAATAGTTCACATGAAATTGCGTTAGCTTTATTTTATTTGGCGATTTTTGAACTAACATTCATATTATTATTTTCCCTTCTGGTCAAAACTTAGCTACGTAGTTCGTTAGAAAAAGCAATCACTTCATCAAGAAAACACATATTTGTCACATATCAATTCCCGTTCGTGACAATTTTGTTACTTATCTCGAAGTCCCTTCCGGAACTCTCAATTTTACAATGCACCGCACTTACCATATCTCTGGAAACAGAATCTAAAAACACTCGTGTATATCAGGGCTAGTAATTTACCCTGATATTCACCAAAAACAGTGCTTTATTAAGAACTACGGTATAAATCTAATAAAGAACAAACTTGTACATGATTTTAATTATAAATTTATGATAAAAATCATTAACTAAACAAGTACATCAAAGATGATGTTCATCTTCTAATTACAGAATAACAAAGTATAGGAATGATCTATGATTATCATAATCTTCTACTTAGATTGCGAGAAAAGTATGCTATTCCATCTACATATTCTGAGAGAGCATCGATGAATTGGTTCATAGAACGAGCTGTTTCCAATCAGAGGACATTGTAACCGTCAAAGTATGAGTTGCTGACGAGAACCCGGCCCATCTGGGTCACGTCCTTTCCCCTCCACGCTCAGCAACGGCTTCCAAAATTAGGCTGCAGGTGGGCGGGATTGGAAGCCGGGCCCCGGCCGCCGCCCCGCAGCAGGTGCAGCGAGCGGCGGCAGATGGCTCCATCGGCGATGGCCAACAACAACTAACAACAACAAACAAACCGCCATAATGGAGCCACGCGTGCGAGTGCCCGGGCCGGTGACGGCCGCAGACCGCGCGGATTTACAAGGGAAATCAGGCGGCGCCGCCCCCGCCACATGCCCACCCCACCCCACCCCCTCCCCCACGAACCCCGTGCTTCAAGGCCACCTGCTTCATTACGCTTCAAAATGAATGAAATGCAACACTTGCAGAAAATTATGCAGTTATTGAGTTATAGAAATCCGCCGCTCACAGAATGATAATGATAATCTACAAGAAAGTACTTTTGAGGAAAACGGGATTGAATACCTTAGAAATTTATTATTTCACAATTATTCTTGAAAATATTTCAAACTACGAATAAAGTAACCCTTCATCAATACAAAAGCATGTAACTTGTACGTCAAATTTGTAGACTTTTTTGATAAAATTGCATCGAAGAATCTGTTTAGGAGAAAAGTAATTTGACTTACCATTGCCTAACTCCAAGGGGCATATTGAAGATATAAAGAAGCGTTTTCTCTCAGGATTTGAGTGGTTAAAGCCTTACGCGAACTTTGAAAATGTACCGAAATTAAGAGATTACATATGTGTCAACGTCGTACACAACGTTTCAAGTGGTATTTGCTACACTTCTTCAAGGGCATTTAACAGATGTATGCGTTAAACATTAAACACAATGTCCACTTAATTCCGAATTTTTAACCTCTGACGGTCTCTGCCCGTTTTTCCTAAACACTTTTTACATGACAATTGCGGGGCTTTGGGTTTCAGTGTTAATTTATTATATAGTTATATGTAAGCCAACCTTAGGAATTCTGTGGAATTCAATGAATATCACTACTTTGAACATAAATTCAACTTGAATTACTTTTCTAGCAAATAATGTTTCACTTTCGTTTAAGTATTACTAATTACCGGATAATGCACATGAAAGGATTGTTGTCTCTCGTCAGTAAAGGCATTATCCGTTATCCGATGTTTTCAATTGCAGAGTTTTTAGCACTTGTCTCTTCGTATCGTGTTTTTGGGAACATTGAGCGAATGTTCCTGAATTTGCAACTGATATCGATATTTCAGTCCAGTACAGTAGGTGCTCACAGAGCGATTTGGGGCAGTGATAAAGGAAGATGTTTCCCTAGTGATAACTTTGCCACGACGGCACGTTAAAATGCATATCTCCCAGCAACGATGCCTTGAA
The DNA here is from genome assembly GCA_011170035.1 of Teleogryllus occipitalis. Classification (NCBI taxonomy): domain Eukaryota; kingdom Metazoa; phylum Arthropoda; class Insecta; order Orthoptera; family Gryllidae; genus Teleogryllus; species Teleogryllus occipitalis. The sequence goes on along the minus strand of BLKR01004777.1, from coordinate 16,694 downwards.
TCCATCTCGTTGAGTGGATGTGAACTAAAGTAAAGACGCTGTCTTTCGTTCTCTTTATATTTCCGAAACATGGGAGTCAAGAGCTAGAGCAGCCCCTCTAGAGAAACATTTAAAACCCTGTTTATGTAGAAGGGATTGTACGTTGAAACGAGATTTCCTCCAAGATTCTGTCCAGCACTTGGTTAGACTGCTGCGTTTTCGTGCTCAAATGCATTCCACAGCTGATGAGCTGCACAAGGCTGTCCAGTTACTAACGCTTAACTTTTAAAACCCATATCGTATTTCAAATTTAAGAAAATAAATAATTCATGCCATGTTCTTCATTTCCATTTACTGTACTCATTGTATGACATCCTAATTACTCGTTAAATGTAATATAGTACTATACTCAGTATGTTTCTTAATTTACCCTTCGTACAATTTTCAGCTTTATTTCAGAGCACAAATGAGAAAAGTTTTCGAAAGAACTGAAGCTATCTAAATGCAAATACCACTGACGTTTTATGACAGAAACTTTTCATAATGGAAACGTTTTCTGTATTTCTGAAGTGATAAGGAGAATTCAGCAGTTTCTTGATGTGAGAAATGATATGAGAGATTAAAATTAAATCTAAAGGCTTTTGCTTTTCTCTTCTAACAGAAAAACTAACTCACTACTCACGATTTAGAATAATGTTAGTATCATAATTATATTTACTTCTGAATATAATATCAAATGTTGATCTGCTTAATTTGAGTTCTTTTTAATCCATTTGAAAGAAATTAATATAATTAAATATTTTATATGCGCGAAACAGAAATCATAAAAATTGGAAATATCTATCAACACACTCTCAACATAAATCACATAAGTTACATGTCAAAAATAAATTGGTATGTTTTTTAGTAAAAAACGATGCTGTTACTTTACAAACTTCAGACTTGAGTTTTTCTTAAATAATATGTGTTCGCAGTGTATCCCCTGATCCTGAAAGAATTATATTGCGTGATAATTTAAATGATGCTTTTTTTCCAACATAAAGTATTTGACATTAACCCTTATCCGCCTTAATTATTTTCAAAAAACTTAATTTCAGAGATTTATAATTTAAAAAGCATTGAAAATTATTTCTTTTTCCCAATATTTTGAAATGCATGTGATGACTCCTTTTAGGGTGAGATGGAAAAATACATGAAGTTCTAATTGCGTTTCTGTAAGGTTTTAAGGTGAAAGTTTGAAATATCTACAGCTTCGTATAGCGTGCCCATACAGGCAAGCTAGGCAGATAAAGGAACAATAATCCTCTTAATAAAGATATGTGTAATATGTGAAACACATTAAAAATATAGTGGATCTGGTAAAACCCTCATCTTACGTACTGGAATCCCTCAATATGTCAAATCACATTATTTTTCGTCTTCCTAATACACCGTATGCGGGTAAGTGACGTCGTTAGATTGAAATATTTGAGAAGTGAGCATTTCTTACCCTTTTTTCTTTTGTGTAACAGAGAATCCTCGAAGGCTCCGTTGCTATGTGCTACAATGAAAGCCCTGCGTGGACTGCGCCGAGGGACGCTGAGGCAGGCGCAGGGGGGCGGGGTCTTTGTCAAGTGCGTTACGCGCGAGACGCCCGCCCACGCGAGGCCACTGTATGAACGCCGACCACCGCAGCCTCTTTCCCCGCGCCCTGCCCTGCGCCGCCCGCCCTTTGCCATGGCACTGCGCGCCCGCCCCGCTGCTCCACTCCTTTGTGCGCGGCGATCAACGGCTGCGGGCTGCCAGATCCCGCCCTCACTCGACCGTTTCCCTCCTCCCCGCCGCTACCGCCACCCGCACCTCGCAAGCCACACTGCCCCCACGCTCCCTGACGCGCCATCCGCCGCTCCCACCCGGCTCCCAACCCTCGTACCCTCAGCGCTCCGTCGTTCCCGCCCTCCTCTCCCTGCCACCTCCATCTCCTGCCTCATCCCTATCGCCTTCTTTTCCCTGCCGCCTCCATCTCCCTCTCCATACAACTCGCTATCGCATCCATCTCCCTCTCCATACAACTCGCTATCGCCTCCATCTCCCTGCCACTTCCATCCGTGGAAATAATCTACCGGGAGAAGTGACTAAGTGCATCAACTGATGTCACTGCAGTGCCTCTGACCGGAAGGTCCTAGGTTCGGTCCCGCTAGTGGGAGATACCTGATAGGGGAAAACCCCGCTAGTCGATGGTTAGTCCAGTGGGAGAAGCCCACCGTCACCTCCCCATGAAAACATGCGCTACCCTTACGGGACTACTAACCTCGCTAAATGATGCACCCGGAATCACTAAAAATAAATTAATCAATCAAATAATTTATAGGCCTACTGATGTATACCTAGTAGAGAAGGCCATCGAACGTAACCAAAGTTTTAAAATTTCAAACTGTTCTAAGCAACCAATATATATGACAATAATAGTTTCATAACAATTATTTTCGTAAAAAATCATTGTGTAACAAAATCATTTATAAAGAAATTATTATTTTATTTTTTATTTTATTCATTATCATTATTATTATTACAATGAATGAATCATTATTTACAATTAATATTGTAAATTTTTGAAAAAAAAAATTTGTAGGGCATTGCTTTTGTAATGCACTGGAAAGTGCGCATTCAGCATATTTGCCGTAAGTTCGTTCAACTACTGTTCTTTTGCTATTGTCTATCGTCTTTTTAGATTTTTCCGGTGACATTCTTAAATTTTACCAATGTTAAGAAGTCGAGTGTCACATTTCGCATTAGCATGGTTGTAAGAGACCGTACTCTATCGCAATCCCCAATCACCAGCCGTTTCGGTCAAATTCAACATTTTTCTTTTTAATTTAGCGGATGATGGGATTTGAGTGATGATGGACTAATGAGGGAATCACTGGCAGGGTAAAGAGAAGGAAACCGAGTAAACCTGTCATGAACACACTTTAACCCCCATAAACTTTACTTACTGTAGATTAATCGGAATTTGAAGCCTGATACACGGTGTGTTCAACGCCATGGGTCACCTCTAAGGGCACGAATATCTTATCGGTTGCCGACCGCTGATGAAATCACTCTCGTGATTCCTCGTGATTTCGCCTTGACTGACCGTATTCACTGCCGGTGGCCACGGAGAAGATGCTAAATGTTGTCATACGTAGTACCAAATTTTTGCACATGTTTTGCAAGTTCGATTATAAATATGTAACCGTTATAACTAATACAAACAACCTATGTGTTTTTACAGTATTACTAGTATTTGTGAGAAACCTGTTGCGATAGTTCAGAGACAACGCCGTTATCTCTCGTACGTCGGTGGCTGAGTTATTCTTTGGGTTCAAGTCCCACAGAAACGGATGATCGACACTAGCTACATAGCTGGTTGGAATAGCAGCACAGTTCGGAGGAGAATTATAATAGCCTGCTGCTCTGACCAGTAGAATGTTGAGAGCTTAGAGCTTGTCTCAGCCCGGACACTTCTTTCTGTAAGGGAAGAAACCTGTAAGGGAAGAACCCGAAAACCACAAGCTGGCGAATAGGTTGGAGTCGGATCTCATCTGTCAGTTCCGCCATTGCTCATGACTTACAAGGCAAATGACCTCCTTGTTGACTCGCATGAAGTCAATACTCACTCCATCACTTCATTCCATATATTTAAAGAAAACACTCTCAGAAGAAAATACGATTTGATAACGTAGAAGTTTCAGTCGAGATCTTTAGAATATTTGTGTTAAAGATTAAATCTTTTAGGTTTTCACAACCGCAAAATATCGGCAAAGGTGGATCAGAGCATCAACTGATGTCACTACAGTGCCTAGGTTCGAGTCCCGACGGTGGCAGGATTCTCAACATTATCCAGATAGCTAGGTCAAGTTAGTCGCTGTCTGGAGGAGAATTCTAGCGGTCGGCTGCTCTGATTCTTAATTTTCTACAATGAAGACCAGCCACTGGCGAAACCCTAACAACGGGCGCGATCTTTCCTTTCGCTTCCTTGTCCTATCCTCTCCCCTTACTTTCACACACTAACACATGCACTACACAACCACACGCGGCAACCACACAACCACGACGGCGTCGGATCTCGCCATCCAACAAAGACCACCATCGTCCTCAAAGATCATTCCCGCAATAAAATCATGCAATACACCTATGGGGCTGATGTTCTTAGCAGATTATGAGCGCGGAATCACTAATCGAACAATGAATTGACAACTATTAAATTAATTAGGCTGTAATTTAATGTTAAATTAATTTATATTATATTTGGTGATGCCACAGCTGTAGCACGACAGATGATGGGGAAAGTATCCTCGAAACTAGTTTGGAAATAAGATTCATAACTAATATTATAAATAATTATAATAATCTTAATAAATTTATGGTTGCGACTAATGCAACATTTTCATCTATAATAATAAGTACGAATAGATTCTATTGGATTGATGATGTTTCCGGGCATCTCAAGGGCTAATCATTATTCTCGTTAGTATAGTGAATGTTTTTTCCGGCTATGAGTCAGTATTCGTTCCCCGCTGGGTGGTAAAATACGGCACTGACCTACGCGACAGCTTTGGGTTTCCCTCTGCAGGTACCTTCCTCTCTAAGCTCCCGACCGGTCTCCCATGATGTGTGGTAGTGTAGTGCATGTAAGCGTGTGTCTAAGGGAAGAGGAGAGGAAAAGGAAGGGGAAGTAAAAAGCGCGCGTGGTCCGTGGCACGTTTGTTAGCGTACTTTTCCGGCCATCCCCGCTATTTATAGAAGAAACATCTGAAAACTACTGATCAAAATAACCGACAGGTATAATTCTCCTCCAGTAAGCTGTTGAATTCAACGCGATGTATTATCGAAAATCTGCCTCCGTCGTAACTCTAACCCTAGGATTCCCGATGAGAGATCTGCAGTAACAGAAACAATGCTAGCTTTGAGCTACACTGAGTCGGTAAGAATATTTCAAAACGTTCTATATGCAGGGAACGTAAGGATTCGGGAGAGCCTGCTGGCAGGCTGGAAAGGATCGTCGACCGTCGGCAGATAAAACATCCGGTCTGTGCAAACTAAAGCCCTTGCGCGCCATAGATTTCGATTTGTTTCCATTATCTCGAGGCCTGCTTTGGGGCGGCCGCGAGTGCAGTGCGGCCGTGGACCGCAGGCGCGTCTGCGCTGCAGAGCGGGGCGCGAGGCGCGAGGGGCGGGGAGCGGGGCGGGGCGAGTGGCGAGGGGCGGACGCAGATAACGCTGCGCCAGGTGCTGCTCATCTGTCACGGCGCCCCCGCCCCCGCTGCCACGCGCTGCCACGCGCTCCCGTGGGACGTGGCGAGCGGGGGCGGGGGCGGGGGCTGCTTAGGGCGGCCCGCGGTCGCGCGCGACGAGGCTGCGTCCGGCCGGCAACTGCGTTAGCGCCCGGGTCGCTACAAGCGACGTCATGTTGTGTTTAGCGACAGGGAAGGTATTTCTCTCTACGAGGCTGGCAAAAGGCGTCGTCCTAATCCTACAAAGCCTTACTGCCTCTATCTCCGCTCCACCACAAAAGAGATCCTGGAAATCTGACAAAAATCTAAAAACGATACTTTCCATACACCTGCAGGAAAATACAGAAGAGACAAAAGGAGGATGAGTGAAAAAACGTGCAAACCATGAATGCACATCGAAAAGAACATTAATAGAAAGAAAGAAATGGAGAATATCATAGTGATGAACTAATGTGGGAACAATTTATTTAAGCGGGTTACTTTTTTTCGGCAGTGCCTTCTGCGAGGCAGACCCTACCGCCGCATATTCTCGTTCAGCACAAACACCTAACAGGAAGTTTTGTTATTGCCATGACGCGTCCCACCCCCAATATTTATTGGTATATAATCGAGACTATTTTGGAGGAGAGTGTCAGGTAATCCGTACGTTACTAAGCTGTCCCGCAAATAGTGTGTTGCTGGTGACGATCATAACAATTATTAGTGCGTACAGACAGGAATAGGTGGGGTCCTCGAGTGTGAAATTATCTCAAGAATGTCCTTGAGGTGCCCTTGAAAATGTATATTATCTGTATAACAGTAAAGATAACGACACCCACTCAAGATAGGAGGTTCCTGTGAATAATTTGTGCTGTAGTAACGGAAAGAAATCTGCAAAATATTTATCGGGAAGGAACCCTTCTTTAATTTGAAAATGACCTCTTAAAATAGTGAAGGTTATATGGAAAATGGTGATGATTATCACAAGTGTGTTGGTGGATTTCGTACTCAGTGAGAAAGACTAGGAAGTTCACTAAAAGGAAGGAAATGAAGGACAGAAGAAACCTTGAAGTCAAGCACGAAATATCTAAAAAGAAAATACATGTTGGGTCAGGTGAGGAAAATAAAATTGTTTACGCGCAGACAAGATAACACTGCAAAAGACAGAGAATGCAAAGGTTGCGAATGTAAGTAATGTCTTCTAAATGTGGCAATTGACCTGCACGCACTTCCGGAAGGGGATCGCAAGGGCAGGGTCCGTGGCTGCGTTTCGATGAGCCGAAACCCAAAAGGAGTCGGTGGGGCCAACCTGCCGTGAGGAGGAACGAGCCGGCGCGCCGTTGTGTGAGCTCGGGGCTGATGTTAGGCGGCTAGGATAAAGCGGGGCGCCGACGCTCCTGAGGGCGATGGCGGAGGGCGGGGCGGGGCGGAGGCACTTGCGAGGCGCGTCACGTCGTCAGGAAACGAGTGCGAGGTGAGGGCGGCCGCGGAAGGCAGATACGCCGCCGTAATGGGTTTTCTATTTTGGAATCCGCCGCTCCTTCCGCGCCCGTCCGCAGCCCGCCCGCAGGCCACCGCCCGTGCCCGCCCGCGCCCGCCCGCGCCCGCCGTCGCCCGCCTGATTGTTTCATGGGCCGACGGATTAGCGCGCGTGCGGCCACGGCCCCCGCCCTTCCCCACCCTTCCCCGCCCTTCCCCGCCCTTCCCCGCCTACGCCGCAGCGACGCCGGGCGAAGGGCCCATTAGAATGCGAAAGTGCCCTTCCTTACGATCAAAGGATAACTAACATTAAATTACATCTAAGGAAAGAAGTCGTTTGCCTTTTGCTAGAAATTTCTATTTAGAAAGTAACAAACGTGAAATAGAATCTGTTAGTCTCAAGTAGAAGAAATATTTGTTCAAAAAATATTTATATGAAAATATTTATTTTGTACCCTTACTCACCTTTCGTAGACTTTCATTACAAAAGCATTCTAACTATTCAAGGGTGCGTGCACGACATGAACCTTCATCTGTACAATATTGACAGAATTAATACTTTAAATAATAAGAGTAATATAATAAAATAGTTGGACCTCTGGAAACACTCCGAATCATGTAATTCATTGTTTTAAAAGTTGAAATAGAGTCGTAAACAAAACTCGGAGAGGTCAAACTGTGAACTCAGCGTTTCAGAATTATAAACCTGGTATTGAGTGTTGGCAAATATTTTAGTGTTGCGAACGAATATGTCTTTATTAACCGACTGTTATTTACCCATGGCATAATAAGGCTTAAGAAACATTACTGAAACACCACATATGTCCCTTCATATTTCCTTGTAATGCTAACGTTTGTCAAAGATCGACAACATGATGTATCCATTCTCTCCCAAGTGACACGGAAAGGAATAACAATCAACAAGACCATGATAAATACATTATTTCTTATTATTCTATTTATCAACATGATTATAATATACTGACAGTTATTTTCAGTTTTCAGATGTCATAAAAGCTGTTTATTCTTTTTGGCCTCTTGATTTCAAAGTGAATTGCCCTTTTCCTTCAGTATGCGCCATCGTTGTTCTGCTCCCTCCAGCGCCTTCACTAATCATTGGGTCATATAGCCAAGCAGAGCGTACATGGCAAATTATAAAAATATGAGAAGAGATCCTGAATAATTAATTTCGCATTAAAGATTGAGTAGTAATATGAGAAAATACATCGTTAATAACTTAAACAGTAATAAATGATTTCATTAATAACTGTGAAGGTTGGTTTTCTGAGGCTTGATATTTAAATTATTTTAATGCTTTTTAAAGGTTTACAAATTAAGTAATAATAATTACGCAAATTTAGTAATTGGCACTTAAACTCCTTAGCGATACAAGCATTCTAAAAGACTCTAAGTAATTGGTGTGTTAAAAGATTACCAAACATTTTGTAGTAATGAAACATTTCCAAGCAGAAAAATTATCTACACCAGATTTCGTAAAACTACCCTTTCTTCCTTTCTTAACCTTTAGCACAATATTTATGTTGATTTGTACACTCTATGAGTATGTAAGTAAGTAAACCATTTAAAATAAATAAAACGCTCCTGAAACCAGAAAATGTTTCTTCTGAATGCATTTTGATTCATTCCAATAGCGCAATCATGTTTTAAATTTTTGGGTGGTCAAAATATTTACTGGTGGCTGGCCGCGAGAATACATCTATGCATCTGAATATAGCTATCGAATTATATCTTAAAGCATATTATTAAATTGATAAATACCATGAATATAATGAGAAACATAACACGAGAAAAATGCCTCCCAAACCACATTTCCCCTCCATTGCTAATAGATGACATGCAACGTGCCACCATCAACACGCAGGAACCGCATTGTAGATCTCAGAACCGAAGGAAATACTTGGGGAGAAAAGACCTGACCGTGAGTCCTCGGAAGGTGACAGATTGTAACAAATATTTTAAGTAAATAGTAACATGAACAATTCACCAAAATACCAATCAAACCACAAAAAATGTAGTACATACTACATCACAAATAATATGCCTGACCTTCCATTTGTTTATATCCTCACAGTTTGTAAATTATATGTTAACTTTAAGATTTCAATGTTTCTCAATTTTAAAAATTATATTCTTAACGAATGTTTACTAATTGTAAAAATATTCAAATTGATTTTAAAAGTTTCGGGTACCTAATATGGGTTGAAAATTTCACCCTATACGTTGTATATAAAAAATGTTATATTTTAACAATACAATTTTAAGTGTGAGGTGGTGATCTTTCATTGAATGTGAATGACTGTTAAAAGAAACAAATAGGACAGAAATTTATTATGTATAAAATATTTCATTTTATTTTTTCTTGAGAGATATTTATGTGAAAGAAAACTTTTTTACTTTCTAAACCTGAAATTGCAAATTAAATCGGTTTGCTCATAATGATGAGTTATTTTTGTAACTCCTCTAAAAGTGTTTTGTTTCTACAATTTCTTCTCCAATACCAAGATTGCATTCTGTGCTTTCTCTGAGTGTTTACTGACACGACTCAACACCTCTGCTCTATCTCACCCTCTGATAATCTCACCTCCGGCTACCAGGGGTACCGTGTACGATTAACATGCATGTTAACAATAAGGATTTATCTACGTTAATTGGCTATTTCGCAAAGCCACTTACCAATATGGGGTCGGTAATGGAGAATTGATTACATGGTGTAAGCACCGCCACTCACAGGCCGCCTGATCGCCGCCTGTCCTTGACAAATTCGGCCAGTGCCTTGCGAGGGCGGGGCAGGGAGTGGGGGTATCGATGAGCCGATTAGCGGGATAAAGCAAGAGCTTCGGCAGTCCATGAGGACGCAGGATATTGCACTTCCTTATACGCAGGAACACTTAACTTCCACTGAGATATCAAGGAAATGACACGGTTTCGGTGAACAACAAATCATCATTGAGACAGTCCGTATAAATTGGACGTATTCGCGAAAATGCTGTTCTGAGATAGTAGCTATCGAGCTTTTATTGCAAATCTTTCGCCAGTTTTATGGCAATGAGCTTTTTCAACAACAACAATAATAGTAATAATATTAATAATAGTGGAAACAGTAGTAGTAACAATATTTACGCTTGTTGTACTTTATATATATACACCAATCTCTCATTGAGCATTTTATGAGGAGTTCAACTTCTTTTACAGTTTTTTCTCTAAATTTAGCATATGGATTATTCCACATTTTCGTTACCAGGGCCCTGGAATAAATGATTTTTAAGCTGAAAATTCGCTGGTCTTTTCCTGCAGCATGACATAACTTTCAATGTCATTAATATTAAATACGTGAAGCAAAAATATTGACTACCTATATGTGCAACAGTTTTGTCAATTGCAGAACTTGAAATGTGTTTCTTTTCAAATGAGAAAACATGTATATAAATTGATAATTCAATTCATTGATTCATAAAAAATTGTTTAATTCTTTAAAATAATGAAAGTGTCTAGTGGTCTTTGGAAGTGGTGTGACGCGGAGGCTTTTACGCCTGCTTACTGCCAGGGTTGAAGGTGGCGAGGGCTCACGTGGGCGAGTGTAGCAAGACGCAAGCGACGCACGAGGCGCGCTCCGCATCGACACCTGTCCACGCGCCGCCGCCCCAGGAACGCCAATAAGCGGCAGCTAAGTTACGTCGCGCTCGCCCCCGCGCTCGCCCCCGCGCTCGCCCCCGCGCTCGCCCCCACGCTCGCCCCCGCGCTCGCCCCCGCGCTCGCCCCCGCGCTCGCCCCCGCGCTCGACCCCGCGCTCGCCCCCGCGCTCGCCCCCGCGCTCGCCCCCGCGCTCGCCCCCGCGCTCGCCCCCGCGCTCGCCCCCGCGCTCGCCCCCGCGCTCGCCCCCGCGCTCGCCCCCGCGCTCGCCCCCGCGCTCGCCCCCGCGCTCGCCCCCGCGCTCGCCCCCGCGCTCGCCCCCGCGCTCGCCCCCGCGCTCGCCCCCGCGCTCGCCCCCGCGCTCGCCCCCGCGCTCGCCCCCGCGCTCGCCCCCGCGCTCGCCCCCGCGCTCGCCCCCGCGCTCGCCCCCGCGCTCGCCCCCGCGCTCGCCCCCGCGCTCGCCCCCGCGCTCGCCCCCGCGCTCGCCCCCGCGCTCGCCCCCGCGCTCGCCCCCGCGCTCGCCCCCGCGCTCGCCCCCGCGCTCGCCCCCGCGCTCGCCCCCGCGCTCGCCCCCGCGCTCGCCCCCGCGCTCGCCCCCGCGCTCGCCCCCGCGCTCGCCCCGCGCTCGCTCGCGCCCCGCGCTCGCCCCCGCGCTCCCCCGCGCTCGCCCCCGCGCTCGCCCCCGCGCTCGCCCCCGCGCTCGCCCCCGCGCTCGCCCCGCGCTCGCCCCCGCGCTCGCCCCCGCGCTCGCCCCCGCGCTCGCCCCCGCGCTCGCCCCCGCGCTCGCCCCCGCGCGCGCCCCCGCGCTCGCCCCCGCGCTCGCCCCCGCGCTCGCCCCCGCGCTCGCCCCCGCGCTCGCCCCCGCGCTCGCCCCCGCGCTCGCCCCCGCGCTCGCCCCCGCGCTCGCCCCCGCGCTCGCCCCCGCGCTCGCCCCCGCGCTCGCCCCCGCGCTCGCCCCCGCGCTCCCCTGCACCCGAACAGGTGCTGCACGCGGCTCTAAGAAGGCAGACGCTCTGTTGGAGCAATGGTGGCAAGACTGGCGGCGTGAAGCCACTGTATGTCGGTAGAGGGAAACCCAGGGAAAACGACCCAGGGAAATTTTCATACGTCAATAGAGATATATGTTGTTGTTTTGTTTGTGTGTGTGTATGTGTGTGTGTATGTGTGTGTGTGTATGTGTGTGTGTGTGTGTGTGTGTGTGTTTGTGTGTAAGAGATTGGGCGTTCGCCTGAAGCAGTTTTCCAAACTCTTTCCCCTAATGTCCGTGTGTTTAGAAATATGATAGGTACAGTGGAAGAAACAATTAAAACGAAAGCAATTTTGAGTTACAAGATTACACGACACATTAATGGTTTTGATGGATGTGTAATGAGAGTGTCTTGTGTCTAGCGACCTGTTTTGTTGTTGGTGTTTTGTGAATTGTCTATTCTTCGGAGGCGCTCCGGACGACACCCATGACCGCCAACATTGCTCCCCCTAGACTTCTAAGAGTTCCCATCTCACTCTCGGATTTGCTGTCGACGTTTCCTGTCATACTCGTATTTGATGTGTATTTCACGGCTAACTCTCAAATTAACCTATAAGTTGATTATTTGCCAGACTCGTCTCTCCAATTTGGAAATGAGTAACATAGAGTCAGTTGAGGTACATGGTGACGGTAGTGTAGATGAGGTAGAATTGCCTAAATAAATATTTACGACTGACCGTGGAATTCGAAACTACAAACCTTGTCTCTCACTAGCAATCTAATTTCTAACAGATATTTCCTTAAATCTGGTAGATATCTGATTTCTTTTCACATATCAATATTTTCTCGCTACCCCAAATTAATTCATCTACCCTAACCTTATTGTTTTGGTTGTCCATTTTATCCGCTTTAAGAGCGAAGTGTGCTTCCAAGCTATTCCTACTTAGGACTTAACTCACCCATTTTGTGTAATGTAAATATTAACTACCTACATTGTGAATCAGGCAAAATAGAGCTTTAGCCGTAACATATGTATTGTCATTATATAAATTTTGTGCCCGCACTTTAATCATTGACATCTAAACAAATATTAAATATTCACATTTGTGATATACCAAAATGACGAACCCTTTTTATTATGGAAATGTCATTTTATTTGACATAGAATATAGGGATGTCATTAGACGATCGCGAGGAGGTCGCCATGTGACAAACAACCGGCCTCAAGGATCATTTTCGATAGGTTGAAATGATAGAGCATAGGCGGAATAAGTATTGTTTTGAGAGACAAAGGAAAAGATACAAATTCGGATGCTTCGGAGTTTTTAGAAGAACATTCATTCGCTTGAGCAACGCGGTGGTGAGCGGGTCGGCTCCTGATACATTTTACCACATCGAGGAAAGACTGTAATTGACAGCTGTATAAAATTAATTGTTTCTTATATTAGCAGAGAGCGTTCTTGTAGGAAGTAAATACATGTCTAGGTGTCCACCCTAGACCTAAGTGAGGGAAGTCACGGATTATAATAGTATTGCCGGGAGAATTTGGAACCAGATCACGGACATTAGGCGAGGACTTTATCGAGAAGCAAGATTCTGCTGCGTCGACGGAGAAGTTTCTACAGGGCGCCATCGAACGAAGAAGTAAAGAGCGGGAGAAGACCCACGAACGAATAACAAGTTTTATAACTATGGTAATATAGAGAAAACTGGTCATGACCAAAGATCAATTCATTTTGATTATCAATATAATAAATTTCAATTTGTTAAGTTGAAAGAAAGCTGCTTATCATTGTTCGTTACGTGCAATCCAGCATTTTAATAAGATTTTTAGGTTCCTCGCCACTCCGTATGAATGGCAGATTGAATAATTGGTTGCAGAGTAAGTAGCAACAATTATGAACTTCGAAAACCTAATTAACTGAGCTGGCACAATATAATTTTGGAAGGAGAGAGATTTAAATTATGTAGGAATTATTAGGTTTTAAGTGTAATCTTTTCCTGGCGCCCAAATCACATTTTTCAGTAATAATTATGTATCAAAATGTTGCCCTAAGTGGGGCTTGTTTTTAATTAGATAGACGGGGTTTGTTTCAAATTGGCACCAGTCAACGTCGGACATGTTTCACATTACATTTAAAAAATATTTTGTAAAGCGCGGAAAGACACAGCATATTTTTTAGACGAATGCGCTGCACTTTCAGTAGACAAAACAGTATCTCTAAGGTCAATCAGTATTTAAACCTGCTTTCTATATAGCTCCTTCAACAATAAAATCGTTTATTTTCCACATATCATCAATAGACTTAAAATCAAATAATTCGCGATCAACTCTTACCGCGATACTCCCGAATTAAGTATTTCGTTATGAAAGATATATTCTGCCTCAAAAGTCATGGCAGATCTAATTAGTCATTATTGCCGTTACAACCTCTTTTGTTTTCGAAACATTCTCAGCCAAGTGGAATGTGTTAAGGGAGGCTCGTGTGAGAAGGGGAAAGTTAATAGTAATTGCCAGAACAGCACTCTGGGTAGAGTCTGTTTTGAAGTCAGGACGCTGTAATTCATATCTCGAAGAAATGTCTTGTGAAGTGACCATGTGTGACTCTACGCGCCCCTTGTAACAAAGAGTCGTGAGTGTTAAATCAACTAGTTATCTTTCTTAGAACGTCTAGTGAATGAGAGCCGAATGAGAATGAATGAGCCGCTAGAGACTATATTCGGTTTTACCAGAAACTGTGAAGTACATTACCTCAGGTAAGAGAACAAGTGCACACTTTTCCGGGTCGTTAAGATGGAAACATTAATAGAGAAAGAGTTATTGTGGGTTCTTTCATTATACTTTGCACATTTCATTAGTCATTTATTGGTGAAGTGTCTCTTCTCTGCCTCGTCTCGCGAGATGCCACTGTGCGAGATGCGAGAAAACGCCCAGCTGAAGAGGCAGCGGAGAGGCGGTGCGATTGCGGGGGTGGACCTGGAGCCCGGCCCCTCGCAGAGCCCTCTGCGTGGCACCTCCTGGTGGAGCGAAGCGAAGCGACCGGGAGAGGTCACTTTGGGGCTGTCAACCTCAGGCCCTATGAAGATCGCGTTCCACCTGACGCGGTGGTAATTAAAAACCAATTACGAAGAAAGCCAGTCGCCCGCCGAAAGCCCGAGTGGGCGCTTCGCTCGCGCAGCCAGCGCTGCGAGCGGTGGGACGGCGAATAAAAACGTCACGGGCCGCCTTTAATCAGTCTCTTTGTAAACAGCGACGCAGCGCCTGTCAGCGGGCGGCGACGGCCTCGCACAAAGGCCGGGCAAAGCAGATGAAAGAACTGTCACAATGATGCAACTTGGTGCTGATAAAATGGCAGCTCCGCTTGATGGAATCTCCGAACGAAACATTTTTCCTTAAGTGAAGAACGTTGTTCAAGTATGACTGTGTATTTCTGGGGGACAATATGCGCCAATATATGTCACGTATGTAACCGTATTAGAAAGCCGAAATTATTTTTTTAATAAGAAAAGTCTTGTCATGTCTTGAAGCTATGTATTTGGTACTAACCTAATTTGTATATTTCGTGATACACTTTCAGAGGAAGAGATATGTAATGGAGTGATACAGAATGTTGAATTGTTCTATGATATATTTTGATTACGTAATTTTAAAGTATTTATTGTCATCCGATAGCTTTCTCCTAGAAAACAGTTATTGACGAGAGTTATTCCTAATGTATTGCTGTTGCGACATTCCAATGAAATAATGAAGAAATCACTTTTAACCTTTTTTATAAAGATTTTCTAACAGTTGAATTGAAAAAATACATTTTTATTTAAAAGTAGTAATTTGTCGGTTTAATGTTACTTCAGTACATGTGGTAGATTAATTAATTGCTAGAGGCAGAGAAAAGGAGTGGAACATTCTCGAGTAAAAACGCAGTACTTATACGTAGAGTAAAACACACTAGTTCATAAAATCAAAGTAAATTGCTCTCAAGGAGAAATTCTAAAAATACCAACGCTTGAATTTTTTGAAAGCATATAAAACAAAATGAATTGATATAAGATCATCTCTACCCGCAATTGTTAATATTTCAAGTATTTCTATTTTTGATTGAAAGATGCTTTCTGTGATTGTGTTGATGATAAACACAAGGCAATTGATCCCTATCTGTTGCTATTCAACTTTGATCGAAATTCCTGGGACTCTTATTTGAATAACAACTGGCAATTGAGATTTTACCTCTCCTCTCTCTGTTACAAAAATGTTGCATGAATCTGATAAAGATTTGGAATCTACAAATACGATCAAAATAGTAATGGAAGTCAGAAAAAATGTTTTCTTAGGTATCATTCCGCGTTTGTTAATCAATAAATAAATGTAATACATGATAAAATAATGAATATATGTATAAACATTCTAGTTAACGCTTTTGTTGCAAAATTATACTAAACGTATCCATAGACATATTTTATAAACACCTAAAGTTATTAAATGATAAATACAGTATTATTATTCATGTTTTCTTCCGGGCTGGTGGGCCGTGGTCCAATTGGCTTTGAACTGCCAAACGTTTCGCCCACGACTGCGGCGGGCATCTTCAGTGGCGAGGTCTCGGTCGAAGTGTCCGGGACAGCGTCTGACTGGCGACTGTTACCGCGATGGTCGCGGCCGCGGCATTTATAGGCCGCGGGTGGGGGTAGCGGAGGGGACGCTTTCGCGCGCTAGCTGCTGATTGGCTATCGCTTCGTGAGCTGGCTTGCAATTGGGTGTCGACCGAGATGGGTGTGGGGCAGGGAATTTTATTGTTGTATGGTTTTGTCTAGGTGTTATGGAGTACGGGATGCCAGTCGGAATTAATTTTGACTCCTTCTTCTTTCCTGTTAAAATTGTTTGGGTGTTTGAAAATTTCTATGGCTTCCCGTTGTAAGCAGGCGTGGTAGTGGTTTGTAGTGGACAAAATCTCGGTGTTGTGGAATAAAATGTCGTGTTCTTTTCCTGAAAGCACATGTTCAGCCAGCGCGGATCTTTCGGTATAGCCAAAGCGGCAGTTCCGTTTATGCTCTGTGAGGCGGGTGTTGACTGACCGTTGCGTTGTTCTTATGTAAACGGAGCCACAGGAGCAAGGAATCCTGTAAACACCTGCTGTCAGTAGTAAGTTTCTCCGGTCCTTTGCTGAACGGAACATGTTGCGGAGCTGTGTGGTAGGCGTGAAAATTGTCTTGATATTGTGTTGCTTCAATATCTTGCTGATGCGGTCAGTGACGTTTTTGAGGTATGGCAGTGTAATGGTGTTGGTTTCCTCTTCCTCGGACCGGCTGCGTGCGCTCTTGTTTGGGCGTAGTGCTCTCTTTACTTCTTGAGACGAGTAACCGTTGGCTTGAAGAACATTTTTCAGATG